>PVHX01016378.1:0-43462 GCA_004024805.1 Geosciurus inauris
CAGATCTAGAAGTTTTCTGGTAGAACTTTTTGGATCCTCTAAGTATAGGATCATGTTGTCTGCAAATAATGATAATTTGAGTTCTTCTTTTCCTATTCGTATCCCTTTAATTTCCTTCGACTGTCTAATTGCTCTGGCTAGAGTTTCAAGGACTATATTGAATAAGAGTGGTGAGAGAGGGCATCCTTGTCTTGTTCCCATTTTTAGAGGGAATGCTTCCAATTTTTCTCCATTTAGGATGATGTTGGCCTTTGGCTGAGCATATATTGCTTTAACCATGTTGAGGTATGTTCCTTCTATCCCTAGTTTCTCTAGTGTTTTGAACATGAAAGGGTGCTGTATTTTGCCGAATGCTTTCTCTGCATCAATTGATAGAATCATGTGGTCCTTGTCTTTATGTCTATTGATGTGATGGATTACATATATTGATTTCCGTATGTTGAACCAACCTTGCATCCCTGGAATGAACCCCACTTGATCATGATGTACTATTTTTTTAATGTGCTTTTGTATGCGATTTGCCAAAATTTTGTTGAGAATTTTTGCATCTATATTCATCAGGGATATTGGTCTGAAATTTTCCTTTTTTGATGTGTCTCTGTTTGGTTTTGGAATCAAGGTGATACTAGCCTCATAGAATGAGTTTGGAAGGGTTCCTTCCCTTTCTATTTCATGGAATAATTTGAGGAGTATTGGAGTTAGTTCTTCTTTGTAGGTCTTGTAGAACTCGGCTAAGAATCCATCTGGCCCAGGGCTTTTCTTGGTTGGAAGGCTCTTGATGGCTTCTTCTATTTCCTTGCATGTAATTGATCTGTTTAAGTCATGAATGACCTCCTGGTTCAGTTTGGGTAGGTCATATGTGTCTAGGAATTTGTCGGTGTCTTCAGGGTTTTCTATTTTATTGGAATATAAGTTTTCAAAATAGTTGCTGATTATCCTCTGTATTTCAGCAGGGTCTGTTGTGATGTTTCCTTTTTCATTAGTTTTTGATTAGGTTTATTGTTTCTTTCATTCCAAGGATTTCTGATTGGTTCCTTTTCAGAGTCTCTATCTCCTTGTTAAGGTGACCTTTTACTTCCTGTATTTGCCTATGTGTCTCTTTAACGAAGTGATCTTTTACTTCCTGTATTTGCCTGTGTATCTCTTTATCAAAATGGTCCTTTGCTGACTGGGCTTGCTCACTTATATCATTCTTTAGGTCACAAAACATTTTAATTATGTACATCCTGAATTCATTGTCTGTCATTTCTTCAGCTGTACTGGCCATGGATTCTAATATTGAAGAATCTTGGTTTGTTTGAATCATTTTCTTCCCTTGTTTTTTCATGTTGCTAGTGTGTCTTTCCTTCTCTGTTGATCCAAGTTGTTACAGTTTTTACACCTATATTTGTTTAGATTTCCTGCAGGATTTCAATACCACTTTTTTATGGGAGGGTTCAATATTGGTTGATCACAATACAAGGAGTATATATATTCAAACTAAAAAGCTCCTAACAGCTCCCAAATACATTTACAGGTTAGTCACGATATACAGCGATTATGAATTCTTTTACAATCTACTATGTAGCCAATAAGTTTGCACAAGGGTCTATAGTTCCTATTGGTGTGCTAGGGACAGTGGAGAGTAGGGTGTAGGATGGAGTATTGGGGTAGTAGAAAGTTAGAATATGGTTATTAGATCTTAGAAATCATGAAAAAGGAATCCCAGAGGAGCTGGCTATTACTAGAGAGGGCAACAGAGAGTTGTGGAAGACCGGTAGGGAGGAATAGATGAAGGGTACAGCAATAAATGATAGCAAGTAGAATACAACATATGTAAGTGGGAGAAACAGGACTATCTGTTACCCCTCCAGTATTTGGTTCAGAAATCCCAGTCTATTATATCCCAGCTGAGCCACTGGGACCACCTCCCGCAATTACACCCGGGGCCGCTTTGGGCCTCAGCTGCTGGAGTAGAGTTCTGAGTTATCACTCCCAGCCAGCCACTGGGACTGCCTCCCGCAGACACGCCCAGGGCCCCTTTGGGCCTCAGCTGTTGGAGTGGAGTTCTGAGTTATCACTCCCAGCCGAGCCGCTGGGACTGCCTCCCACAGACACGCCCGGGGCCGCTTTGGGCCTGAGCTGTTGGAGTGGAGTTCTGAGTTATGGCTCCCAGCGGAGCCGCTGGGACCGCCTCCCACAGCCACGCTGCCCCGGGCCGCTTTCGGCCACAGCCGCTGGAGTCGCGCTGGGTCTACGGCTGCTGGCTCTGCTTACCCGCGCAAGTGAAATTTCCTTCCGTGGGAACTGAAAGGTGCTGTCCAAAAGCCGGGTGGGAGAATGTTGTACTGCAGTTTCTGGTCTTTTGTTCGGCGAGACTGGTAGCTACGTCCCTCAAAGCCACCATCTTGCCTCCTCTCCCTTACTTATTTATTTTTATGTTATCCTCCTGTATTCCCCAAATACTATTTTTTAAATTTTATTTATTTATTTATTATACTTAGGTATACATGATAGCAGAATGCATTTTGATTCATTGTACACAGATGGAGCACAAATTTTCATTTCTCTGGTTGTATGTGATGTAGAATTACATCACACATGCAGTCATACATAAAGCTAGGGCCATGACATTATGGATCAACCTCCACTTATCAGAGAGAACACTTATCACAGAGAACATTCGGCATTTGGTTTTTTTGGGATTGGCTTACTTAACTAAGCATGATATTCTCCAGCTCCATCAATTTACCTGCAAATGCCATAATTTTATTCTCTTTTATTGCTGAGTAATATTCCATTGTGTATATATGCTACAGTTTCTTTATCCATTCATCTATCAAAGGGCATCTAGCTTGGTTCCACAGTTTAGCTATTGTGAATTGAGCTGCTATAAATATTGAAGTGGCTGTGTCATTGTAGTATGCTGTTTTTAAGGCTTTTGGGTATAGACCAAGGAGTGAGATAGCTGGGTCAAATAGTGGTTCCATTCCAAGTTTTCTAAGAAATCTCATACCGCTTTCCAGATTGGTTGCACCAATTTGCAGTCCCCCCAGTAATGTATGAATGTGCCTTTTCTCCCATAACCTCGCCAACACTTATTGTTGTTTGTATTCTTGATAAGTGCCAGTCTGATTGACATGAGATGAAATCTTAGGGTAGTTTTGATTTTCATTTCTCTAATTGCTAGAGATATTGAACATTTTTTCATATGTCTGTTGATGGATTGTATATCTTCTTCTGAGAAGTGCCTGTTAAGCTCCTTATCCCATTTATTGATTGGGTTGTTTGGGTTTTGGTGTTAAGTTTTTTGAGTTCTTTATATATCCTGGAGATTAATGCTCTATCAGATGTGTGAGTGGCAAAGATTTGTTCCCAGAATGTCAGCTCTCTGTTCACTTCATTGATTGTTTCTTTTGTTGAACAGACACAAAATTTATCAATTTTGTTTATTTTTTCAAAGAACCAGCTTTTTGTTTTGTCAATTTTTTGAATTTCTTTTGTTTCAATTTCATTGATTTCAGCCCTGATTTTACTTATTTCCTGTCTTCTACTTTTTTGTTGTTGGTTTGTTTCTCTTTTTCTAGAGCTTTGAGATATAGAGTCAAGTCATTTATTTGTTGACTTTTATTTCTTGTAATAAATGAGCTTAATGCAATGAACTTTCCTCTTAGTCCTGCCTTCATGGTGACCCAGAGATTTTGATATATTTATTCAGAGTTTTCATTTACTAAGAATTATTTTATCTTCTTCCTGATATCTTCTGTTATCCATGCATTATTCAATGGCATATTACTTAGTTTCCAGGTGTTGGTGTAGTTTCTATTTTTTAATCTGTAATTGGTTTCTAATTTTATACAATTGTGGTCAGATAGGGTGCAGGGTAGTATCTCTAATTTTTTGTATTTGCTAAGACTTGCTTTGTGACATAATGTATGATCTATTTTGGAAAAGGATCCATGTGCTGCTGAGAAAAAAGTGTATTTGCTTGTTGATGGATGGAATACTCTATATATGTCTTTTAAGTCTAAATTATTAATTATCTTACTGAGTTCTATGGCTTCTTTGTTTAGTTTTTTTGGAAGATCTATCCATTGATGAGAAAGCTATGTTAAAGTCACCAAGTATTATTGTGTTGTGGTCTATTTGATTCTTGTAGTTGTAATTGAGGAAGATTTGTTTGATATACATAGATGCCCCATTGTTTGGGGCATAGATATTTATGATTATTATGTCTTGTTGATGTATGATTCCCTTAAGAAGTATGTAATGTCCTTCTTTATCCCTTTTCACCAGCTTTGGGTTAAAGTCCACTTTACCTGATATGAGGATGGAAACTCTTGCTTGTTTATGCAGTCCATGTGAGTGATACGTTTCTTCCCACCCTTTCGCTTTCAGTCTGTGGATGTCTGTTCTTGTGAAATGAGTCTCTTGAAGGCAGCATATCGTTGGATCTTTTTTTTTCCAGTCTATCATTCTATGTCTTTTATTTGATGCATTTAGGCCATTCACATTCAGGGTTATTATTGATATATGATTTGTAATCCTGATTATTTTGGTTTATTTGTGGTTTTTATCTTGACTTGATTTCTCCTTTGATTGCTCCTCCCCCCCTTTTTTTAGTGTAGTTCCTCTCTTTGTATATTTTCATTGTTGATTGTCATTTCCTCCTCATGGAATATTTTGCAGAGAATTCTATGTAGTGCAGGCTTTCTTGCTGTAAAGTCTTTTAACTTTTGTTTATCATGGAAGGTTCTTTTTTCATCATCAAATCTGAAGCTCAGTTTTGCAGGATATAAGATTCTTGGTTGGCATCCATTTTCTTTCAGAACTTGGTATATGTTGTTTTATGATCTCCTGGCTTTAGGGTCTGGGTTAAAAAATCTGCTGAGATCTGAATTGGTCTCCCCTTATATGTAATCTGATTTCTCTCTCTTATGGCCTTTAAAATTCTATCCTTATTCTGTATGCTGGGCATTTTCATTATAATGTGTCTTGGTGTAGATCTGTTGTAGTTTTGTACATTTGGTGTCCTGTAAACCTCTTGTATTTGATTTTCCTATTCATTTTTCATGTTTGGGAAATTTTCTGATATTTCATTGAAGGCATTGTGCATTCCTTTGGTTTGACATTCTGTGCCTTCTTCTATCCTGATAAATCTTAGATTTGGTCTTTTGATGCTACCCCATAATTCTTGTATGTTCTGTTTATGATTTCTTACCATCTTCACTGTATGGTCATCTTTATTTTCAAGATTGTATATTTTGTCTTTATTATCTGAGGTTCTGTCTTCCAAGTGATCTAGTCTGCTGGTGATGCTTTCTATTGAGTATTTTATTTGGTTTATTGTTTCCTTCATTTCAAGAATTTCTGATTTTTTTTTTCACAATCTCTAGCTCTTTCTTAAAGTAATCTTTTGCTACTTGTATTTGCTCTCTTATCTCTTTGTTAGAGTGATCAATGGTTGCCTTTATTTTCTCTCCTATTTCTTTGTTGGATTGATCAAATTTTGCCTATATTCACTTGCTTAAGTCATTCTTTAATTTGCAGATCATTTTAATTACATATATTCTGAATTCTTTCTCTGACATTTCATCAAATGTGCTCTCAATGGAATCTATTATTGTAGTATCTCGGTTTGTTTGGGATAATTTCTTCCCTTGTTTTTTCATGTTGATTATGTATCTGCCTTTCTTGCAATGCTGATCTGAGATATTTTTATTTCTATCCTATAATGCTGTAGTGACACTACAGATTACCTGTAGCTCACCTTCAAGTTTACTTCCAGTTCTCAGCAGATGTCCCCAGATGGACACTATTGACACTAAAGTTGGTGGTGGGTAATGGAAGTACCTCAAGAAGGCACTGGGATTTGCCTTGGCTAGGGTCCCTAGGTGGTCCCTGAAGGTGGTCTTGGGCCTCCTTCTGTGCTCCTGCTGGTTGGCAGGAACTCTGGTGTGGAACTGGGGGCAGGGTCCCAGGTCTCACTTAGGCCACATCTCCCACAGGGATCCCCTTAGGCAGTCCTTACCCTGGGTCTGGGTTCCCCTGTGGCTGGTAGCTAGTAGTCTTTGGTCTGCCCTTGGCTAGGCTCCCGCAGTGGTCCCTGAAGTTTGTCTTTGGCCCTCTCTTGTGCTCCTGCCAGTCCTTTCTATCAATTTTTAAAAGTTAAATCTTAAAAATAAATATTTCCTCTCTAGAGATTCTACATAATCTATCCACTTAGAAATTATTTCTATTTCTTTTGATCATCTCTTAAAATTTTAATGGTATCATTTACTGAAAGAAAACCTGAGTTGCTAGAACCACATAATTCATACCACTGATATCACTGTCAACACTTGGCTTTAAATAAATAGTACATGGCATGTTCATGCAACTATGGTTGTTTATTTATACACAACCTTAACCTCCCTGGGGACAAACTCAGTTTCTCCAAATCAGGTCCCCTGATGCTAGTGACTTGTCTAGAAAGAAAGCATTATCTTTTTGTTGATAAAGTGAAGAATTGAGATTTCATAATAGTATAGTTAATAAGCAATGAACTTCCAGCTCCTTGTAGCTTGAAGGAAAATATCCAGGATGTGCATATCAGAACTTTATAGAGAATTTTTAAGTGAAAAATCTTTTGTGTGAGATGATCTCAATGAGTTCTATATTATTTTTATCTTTTAAGATTATATTATTGATGAATTCTTAAAGTTTAAATCAGCATATAAAAACTCAAATTTAAATGGATTTTTAATCTTCATAAAGACATTATAAAATAAATTGAAATCCAAAAAAACCTGTAGTGCATACCATGGGTTTGTTAAAATTTTTTTTTTTTCTGGTGTTTATGATACTTAATGTGCTTGAGTCACCTGAAGTCTTGATAAAAATGCAGATGTTCCAAAGTGTACCATTTGCTATTTAAAACATTGGGATATGGGGTTGATTGAAATCAACATTCTTATCAAGACACCAAGCTTATTTTGAAACAAGTGAAGATTTATAATCGTCAATATATACTAGTGTTGATATGTGTCTATTTTTTAGTTTACAGACACAAAACCAAGTTTCAATGCAGTACTCTTAGAACTGTGCAGATAAGGAATGAAATTTCTTTCAATAGTTGGAGAAAAAAATGAATATAGAAAGAATCTTTAAATCAAGAGTGAGAAATAATATCAGATGCACTTCATGGTATGGGGCTTATTGAAGCTATATATTTAAAACTTTCACAATTTTAAATTAATGAAACATACTTTCAAGTTAATGGAAAACAATTTTTATTTTCTTGAATTCACCAGCAACAACGTTATTGGACAATGTTATACCAACAGACATTCTAAACCAGGGCCCATTGATAATAAAGGATAAGAGCATTTAGGTGTCTCAGTGGAGCATTCCAGAGATAGGTTTGTTAAGGTTTTATTTCAGTATCAATATAAAGTGGGGAAATTAAAAATGATTTAAAATTGGATTCTTAAAAGAAATTACTAGGATTTAGCTCTGTATGAAGCTAAATGATACCAGTGAGTCTTTGTCATTCCCTATGGATAATGGACTAAGATTATTAAATTCTACTATTAATTGTGTGGAATATATTGATAGCTATGTAAATTTCCATATTAGACCATTTTTTTAATAAGGGAAAGATGTTTCAGGCCAGTACGGAGACAGCAGATATTCAGACATTTGCCTTGTATCTCTAATGTTTAACCTTCCAAATTCATTAACCACAGCCCATGAGAGTATGTACATTTTTCACTCCATCATACCAGGGATGGAAAACTTTCTTGTGAAGAGAATACAATGCTCTGTCATTGTGCTGAGTGATTAATGCAGTAAGCAAGCCATCATTTGCTCATGTGTCTATATCACTCCATTAAATTTGCCCACTTGGCAACAGAGTGCTTTATTTGTGAATGGGAATTTCTTATCAGATTGTAAGGTTGATAGGCATCACCCCAATAAAATTTAGTTCAGGTGGGCAGGCTTGGCATTTTATTAGTAAATTACTATGGAATAGAAATACTTGCATATCAGGATAGTTCGGAAATATTACATTTTACACTATGATAAAATAACCTGATATTTTACTTGCTTATATGAGAGAGATGAAAAAGAAGAAAAAATCATTATGTACTATAACAGGATGAGCACTATTAAAATATCAGATATTATGAATACAATAAAGTTTGCCTTTTTATGCCATCATAACGCAGAGTGAAGTTTTAAGTACCTCTGGCGTCTTCCATCATCTGGACAGGACTGCTAAACTGGAAAATAAACTAATATAGCACCTTGCTGCATTAAGTTTGGTGTGACAAAAGTGAAATACATATGTTCCACAAGCTTGGAAACTGTTGGGAAAACAACAAAGTTAAAAGTCCACAAAATTCACAATTATAATGACAAATAACACTGGCTATAATAAACACAGCCATTGAGTACATTAGCTCACTACCATTGGATTTGAGTCCTCAACATTTGTAATATTTTTTCAATCTGAAGAATAACTAGCAAACTTACTTAGAAAATTCCTTAATTTTCTGAGAGCCCTGTTTCAGAAATTCTAAATCATGATGAAGGAACAAATTCACATTCTGCAAAGCTTTAGGGTCTTGAAGGGCAAAGATTGGAAATGGAAATAAGCGTCTTTTATATGTCTTCCCCCAAAACATACACACTAGTACACCTACAGAAAACATGCACATGTGCACACACACACACACACACACACACAGGGGAAGTTAACCATAGATCCTTGTAGATTTTCTTCAGCTTAATATTTCGGTGGCATAGCAGTTCTTCCTTCTGACAGCAATCCTTACTCGTATTCATATTCTTCCATGATTACAAGCAACACTTAGTTCAAAGTAAGGAGTAGATATTGAATAAATATTTACCTGTTACATAATTAATCTCATGTTAGTATAGGTTATTATTAATTATCTCTATTAATAAATATACTTTCTGAATTATAATATTCCATAATTTTACTGATGAGCAAAAATATGGAAATTAATAGACATGAAGGTGAATTCAGTGAACATTGTACTCATACCAAATCAATTAAAATGTTTTCAAACTAAAAATATATAAATACAATATTCAGATTATAGAAATGTGAAAATGAAAATTGCTTGTATTTTTGACAAAAAATCACCCATATTACCTTTTTGTTTTCTATCAAGATTAAATGTCTAATCATATTTTTCATGCTTTTTATAATTTCACATTTTTAAATGTTGTTACAAACATTTTTATATGTCATTAATTATTTTTTGTATATAGTTAGCCTAAATCTAATTTTAGTTATGTATGTAGTTATCCTAACTTTAAAGACATTTCCTGTTGCTGGTTGTATAGGTTCTTTTCAATTTTATTACCATAATAAAGAATCCTGCAAATAAAACATTTAAATTTTTCATGTGAATAGTTATATTTCTCTATGTGTTAATTAGTATTATGCAAAAATGTTTATGGTTTTACTAAATAATCACTTGAACATGTCATACCAAACCTTATTTTCTCCCAAACCTGTGTAAGAGTGCCATAATATGTTATCATTCATAATCTATAATTTATGTGGCTTCATTTTTTATTTTTATGTTACAGTGGAAAATTAAGAGTACTGTACAGTGATCTAGTTAGTGTATCCAGACTGTTTTAGTAGAACCATAAACCATGGCAATATCTTTTTTTATTTTTTTTACTGCTCTATGGGTTGTGTTTTATTTCATTCTGATAAAAATTCAGATCTTAATGAATAAATGAACCATGAAGTAATGTTCCCAAAAGCATGGCCAGTTTTGTATCATGATCCATCACATACAACCTAAGTGTTATAGAAAAGATAATGCTCTCCTAGAATTGCTTATATGACAAGTTGATTTATCTTTGTGTTCTTTGTGTTTTGATGTGCAGACTTTTTAATGGCATTCATTCATTAATTTGACAGGGCATACCTCCTATGTGTATGACACCATGGAGGTGCTGGGGTGTGTATATATAAACAAATAAAATACAGACTCTTCCTTCTGGGAATTTATAAGCTTCTAGGGGAGAGACATGGAAACAAATAGCCATGATGCAAGATGAAATGCTAAGTGCCCTAGAGAGGTGAAAGCAGACTCCAGGACAATGTTGATGGATGTTGCTTCTATGGAAGGGAAGGAGGGAAGCTGACATTGGTTTGGATTTTAATGTTGACTGAGATTTTACTCTTCATCAAAAAGAGCATATTTTATAGCCTTTACAATCATAAAAGGAATATCATATTCTCGTAGATGATAAATAACACTAAAATACTCAAATTCATTAAAATATCAAAGATCATCTAATGCCATATATTATTAAGATATGAGTAAATTATTATGAAAATCATACCATGTTTATAACAAAACTTTGACCTAATCATGCAATAATTCTGTAAGAACTTGAACCTTGACAGATAAGTTTCTTGGCTGTCATAATTATTTATACTGGGCAGAAACTTGGTCTTATAAGGATCACTAGGAAAGAAATCTTTAGTAAAAGTATTGGGCTTATTTATTTGACTTAAATTAGAGGAATTTGTGGTTTGAAAATAAAAATTAACATCATTGTTAATGTTTCTGCCACAGAATTCCATTCTTCATATGCATATAAATTTCTTCATTTATAATTAATATTTAAAAGAAAATATATATCGTAAGATGGATGTTCTGTTGGAGAGTAGTTTCAACTGAGAACTGGGAGCTTTGGGATTGGTTTTTATGCCTTAAATAATTAGTAGTATGAAATTGGAAAAGATTTTTGACTTTTCTTACATAAATTTACTCATAATAGAAGAAATCATTGAGATCTACAAGATCCTTTCAAATGTATCTATAATTTTCCTTGTTTTTATTTCTTAGTCAAAACCTAAATTAAATACAAATTTGAAATTGATTTTGCTAGATAGAAAGACATAAATATGGCTGTTGGAAATGCTACTGCACAGTTGTCATAGCTCAACTAGTAAGTGCTCTACTGAATGCATTATTTTATAAGAACCTTTCTTCTCTCCCAGAGATAACTGCATTCTATTAGCTAAGTTTGCCTTCCATGTCTATTTCATGCATTGTTAAAATTCAAGCACAAATCCAACTGTTAGTGCAAATTATTTTTTCAAGTTATAATTACATTCTTTATTTGTCTTTTAAATACAGCTACATAATTGCCACAGAAACTTATGCTGTGTGAATGCAGGTGGGCCGCAATATCAAATGTACTTTTCTGAAAAAAGAAAAAAAAATTGTGCAAATCACAGCTCTAATTACTAGGTGCAGGTGTATAGAAAAATAATTTCATAGTCACTGAATTAATTCATCTTATTTCGAGTAGAAAATTGCAGTTTTTCTAATTTTTAAAAAATTGTCACTTTAATTTTCTGAGCACTTGATTGGATAAACATCATATACTTCTATTTTATTTGTGTGAATTGGCCTGTTTAGAGGTTACTTTCTAGAAGATATTGAGAGATCATTTGTTTGGATTTTTTAATTTTGTTTTTGTTTCATATTTGCTTTTTTTGTTTTGTTTGCATGGTTTAATACATGGTATATTATTCTTTCTAAATTGTGAACTCAGGACTGAATTCTTGTTTGGGTATAAGAAATGGCTATTATAAATAAAGGTCTAATATCTGCTGCCCCTTTGGTTTCCTCAAGAAAATTAGGGCAAAATCAAATTCTTGTATGTCACTGACGAGGCTGCTTGCTCCTGTAAAGGGCTAAGGAAAATATTAAAAATCTTCCCCGTCCATATATCTGTCATGACCTTCTCACACCCTTGATAAAACATCTAAAGAATGCTGACTTCTCAGTGGGTTTGGCCTACTCAGGAGAGCTTATAGTCATTACTCCCTTCCTCCTGGGATTTGGGATTCAGCCCATCCTTATGGGCATGAAGTATTCTTGAAGGGATCACTAGGTCATACAGGTTGTTAGACTAGAGTCTTCTTTGTTCTGACTTGTGCGAATAAGACCTTGGTGTCTCATTTGTGGAAATGATGCTGTGCCTGGGACTTCCCAGTCTGGACCCTGAAAATCTGCCCCAGGACTCCCCAGCTATATGACTTCAGATCATGGTGTTTCCCCTCATCTGGTAATGTATTTTCTTCTTTCTCACTCACTTATAACTTTGTTTTTGCTTCCATTTATTACTTAAATAAATTCTCTCTTCTATAAATAATGTCTTTATTGTCAACTGGATCCAACCTGTAAATTCAGCAGCTACACAAATACATAATGCTTTAACATTATACCCTAGGAGTATCACACTGGAGGCCCATCACTGACCCAGTCATGGTTTTTACCAACATTACCTGTAGGGCCAATGGTACTAATGAAATCAAGTTTGTATGGTTGATCCAGCCTCAACCTGTAGATTCTTGCTTGATCATGTTTCTCTGAAACCTGAAAGCTGATTTTTCCTTAATGTTTTCATTATATTCCAATAGATTCATTTAACTTTGAATCCTTTTTCAGTCAAACCTTTCTATATTAGGAGTTTCCTATATACAAAAATAATTTTCCTCTACAAATAGGGCATTTATATACTTATGTAAAGTGTTTAAAATTATACGTGTATACTTTCTTACTATAAGTACTCTTCAACATTCATCAAATATATTTTCTGATTTGTTTATTTTTAAATTACAAATAAAAAGCATATGTATTTATTGTTATGTGCAATACGATGATTTGAAATTGTGAAATGACTAAATCAAGCTAATCAGCATATGCATTATCTCACACACGTGTATGTGTATGTTGAAAACAATATCTATTCTCTCAGTGATTTTCAAGAATATCATAAATTCTTAACTACAAATAACACATTGTACAATAGATATCCCAAACTGTTCCCCCAACCTAACTGACCCACATCCCCCTCCCCTCTATGTGCTTTGACCCACATCCCCCTCCCCTCTAGTCCTTGTAGTCACTCGTACTCTTTACTCATATGAGTTTGTCTTTTTTGGAATACACATTCCTTTTGTCACAAATGATAGAATTTCCTTCTTTTAAGATTGAGTGGTATTTCATGGTAAAATGCATATACCACATTTTCCATATCCATTCATCCCCCAGTGGGCACTTAGGTTGATTCTATATCTAGGCTATTAAGAATCTTGCTGCACTGAACATGGAAGTGTATATATCTATTCAAAATAATGATATCATTCCTTTAGATACACAGCCAGTGGTAGGATAACTTGTACATATGGTATTTCTATTTTTAGGTTTTTTGAGGAGCCTCTATACTATTTTCCATAATGACTGTGCCAATTTATGTTCCCAACAGTGTGTAAGGTTTTTCTTTTCTCCACATCATCACCAGCATTTATTATTTTTGTCTTGATTGTCATCTTTTATTTTGTGATACTGTGGATTGAACTCAGAACCTTGTGCTTGCTTGGTAAGAGCTCTGCTACTGAGTTACATCCACAAACCTGTTTTATTTTCTATTTGACACTAGGTCCCACTATGTTTCCCAGGCTGGCCACAAATTTGAGATCCCCTGCCTCAGTCTCCCGAATAGCTGGAATTATAAGCATGCACCACCGCATCAGACTACTTTTTGTCTTTTGGGTAATAACTATTCTAGCAGATAGATGTGAGGTAATATTTCATTGCAGTTTAATTTGCATTTTCCTGATGATTTATAATAGTAACCATTCTTCATATAGCTCTTGGCCACTTGTATAACTTCTTTCAAGAAATGTCTAATCAGATCTTTTGCCCATATTTTAATTGGGTTATTTGTTTTCATGCTATTGATTATTTGTGTTTCTTACATATTGTGAATACCAGTCCCTTACCATATTCTAGGTTTGCAAATATTGTTTCCTGTTTCGTAACTTTTCTCTTGCTCTGTTGATTGCTTCCATTGCTTTTTAGCTTCTAATCTCATTTGTCTATTTCCGCTTCTGTTACCTCTGATTTGGGGGCCAGGTTCAAATATTGTTGCCCAGACCAAAGTCAGGGAGCTTTTTTCCAAAGTTTTTTCCTGATGGTTTCACAGTTTCAAGTTTTATTTTTAAATGCTTAATTAGTTTTGAGTTGATTTTCATATCATGGAAAATGGTCTAATTTACTATTTCTTCATGTGGAAATACAGTTTTCCCAGTACCACTTATTTAAGATTCTTTTCCTATTGTGAATTCTTGGTGGTTATTTCATAGTACTACTTTTCTTAGCTATTATTTCTCAGTCAGCCCATCCCTCTGTAGAGGAAACCTTTCCCTCACCCATGTGGGATCTGGGCGGGAAGAAGCCATTGAATCCTGAACTTTTTGTAAGAAAACTTTTGTTTTGTCTGATTCAATCTTCTTACTTGTTGGTGTGTTCTGATTTTCTATTTCTTCTTGATTCAGTCTTGGTGAGGTTATATGTTTTTAGGTATTTATCTGTTTCTTCTAGATTACATAATTATTCATAATTTCTTATAAATCTTTGTATTTCTTCATTAACTGGATCCTGGTTCTGATTGAATGTGGGGCTCCAAGGGCTGACCTGTAGGGTAGAGTGTCTGGGACCCGTTTGGCATGCCTATAGCCTGTGTTATGAGTCCTGGCATGGTACCTGAGGTCAGAGATGTGATGTGGAACTTGGGAAGCCCTGAAGCCTAGGGTTTTGTGAGCCATCTTGGCTCTGGCCTGGTCTAAAACTGGAACACACAAGAAGTCTTATCTGCAGGGGCTGTTCTGCAGACTAGATGGGTGCATATCTGATGAGTAATACTGCAGGGTCTTATGGTGTTGGAGGTAGTAGGGATCTTGGTGCTATTGCTGGGGTCAGCCTGACAGAGAGAAGCCTGGAAACTGAGTCCTTTGCATGAGGCAGGAGTTGAGGAGTGTCGACACCTGACTGGTTCAGGATCTTAATGGAGCAGTTTGGTGCTGCGATCCAAATGTGCTGTGATGCTCATTTCCCTCCTCTTCCCCCAAGCAGGGGGTATATGTCTTCATGCTGTGCAGCTTGAGTTTAGAAAAGAGGTTGTACAAGTAATGTTAAACATCCTCTTTTTTGAAAGTGCATTTCTTATTTCTGTGCTATATCCAGGTCCTATAATCTCTCCCCTGGTTTCCTTAGCTCCTAAAAATGTATATTTTTAGGTGAGTACCAGGGATTAACTCAGGGGTACTCAACCAACTGAGTGACATCCCAGGCCCTATATATGCACTTGTATTTTATTTGGATACCAGGTCTCAATGAGTTGCTTAGTGCCTCACTTTTGCTGAAGTTGCCTTTGAACTGGCTCGAGATCCTCCGGTCTTACCCTCCTGAGCCACTGTGATTACAGGCGTATCCGACTTAAGAAGGTATTTTTGCACATACAATGTCATTCAAATTGTTTCTGCAAGAGATGAGTTCTGGGAAGTCCTATCCCACCATCTTGATAATTTCTGCTTCTATTCAATATTTATTTTTTGAGCAGCATAATATGTGGCTAGTTCAACTATTCTATTTATATTTATTCTTCAACATAGTTTTCTCATAATTAAAATTTTAGTTAGAAATAGTCTCTGTGGAGTTTTAATGTATTTTCTTCTCATTGAGTGTTCTTTATTAGCTCAGTCACGAACATAATTGGTACATATAAAGTGACTGAAACAGTTAATTTATGCTTTTTATACACAGACATGAATTTTAATTGTATCATCTTAAGTATAATAATCAAATATATAATTTGTATTGAAAACACATTTGAAGTTTTTAAATTAGAGTATCCAGAGGCAGAAAGTAATTGTCCACCTAATATTATATTTTATGCAATAAGACAGTTATCTTTTTTAGATGTCACAATTGATCATAGACAATACTTTTTCACAAATTACTGATTAATAAACATAAAGATACATTTTAAAACTGTTTTTTCATAATATATTTTAACACTGTATACTTGGGTATTTATAGCCTATGATCAAGACTCTAAAATCAAGGATATTCTAACATAAAATTTTGATTTATTGTTCTTGACTGTGACTTTTTTGCTTTTAGTTTTTTGTTTTTGCAAACTGCTATAGAAAAATAAATTTGGTCAGTTCATTTTGCAAGTTTCATTTAAACTTTTTAAATTTTACTTTGCCTGTATAATTTGTTGCAATAAATAAGAAGTAAGCTGTTAAATGGCTTGCTTGTTATTTTTGTCTATAATTAGTACCATAGTTTGCCTCCAAATTACTTCAAACTAAGTAGAAAGATCCTTGCTGGTGTCTATACAAAACACAATTAAGATTTGTGCTACTTATACCTATGATAAAAGATATTAGACAGAAGAAAGTAAATATTATGAATACTTAAATGCAGACTATTATGATAAGCAGTCAGTTACTAGTCTTTACATGTTTACCTCTTCAACAACATAATTTATGATTGGCTTTTGATCTAGAATTTAGTTTGTTCCTAAACCAAAGAAACAGGTCAGAAAAAAATAACCTTCCTCAACTCTTTTCAGAGTTATTAGCTAATACTCACTAAAATTTATCTTTAGAAAAAATGTACAAATTCTTTAGACATTCAGATTAGCACTTGCATGATCTAGAACCTCTTATTAGCTAATAATTCTGGGAGCTTAAAAGACTCTTGAATGACTCTTAAAATATAGATGCTGTTAATTTTTGACACTTTGGCATTTTGAATATTACAATGTCCAGTATCCAGGCTAATTCAATAAGATAATTATAGATATAATGTGTTTGATTGTAATACATTGATATTGGGAAAAGGTAGCTAAATATAGTGATCTCAAATTAATGATTAATATCTACTGAGTTAAAAATGTGGTCTTCTCAGTATAAACAACAACTCTTCTGTCATTTTAATTATGAATTAATTTGTGCAACTGTTCCCATTAACTGTAATTTTCCATGTTATCAATTCTGCATCAACTTAACAATGCTTATTTTTGTATGTAATTATTAGTGGTTAGTTTGACATTCATCATATTTAAAGTGCTTATTAATATAAACATAATCTTATTAGAAATTCCACATTTAACAACTTGAATTAATTTATGTATTACATGTATTCTACATGTAATAATTAAGATGTTGTTTTTAGAGGAGACATGACTGGGCTGTAAAGTTATTTTGTATATTTGGTTTGAAATAAGTACCTTAGCAAATTGAGGTGCAATTAGACCAAATTTTTTTATATTTATTTATATATTTGCATTATCCCTTCAATAACTTTGTTTATCAATCCCACAGTGTTACAGACTACATTCAAAAGTCATCTTCTTTTTCACTGAGATATTATCTAGCAGTTTCAGACATGGTAGCTAATATACAATGTTTCTGCAACATACCCAAAATTTCAATCATTAACTTTAAGAGAAGCATATCACTTATCACTTTATAAATAAATATTGAGTCACTATTATTGGCTCTACTTGTAGCTATAATTGGGATAATTGTACCTGGCTTATTCTCTTATTATTAACAACTACAGCACAGGACAGAATATAAAAGATGATATTTCTCAGGCATTGTTCAATAGACAGCACAGGTATCTGGTTCTTGAGAGGAAGAAAACACATGAGCCTGGATTTTCATGATACAGCAACTTCTGAAAGGAGTAGGAAGGCAGGGGTAGAGGGCAACTAGAGAAAAATTCACTTGAAAATCTGAACAATTAAAAATAGAAATTAGAGAATGTTGAATTGACCGGAAATGAGAGAGCTGCAGAGTGAAAGTTACCTAAAATCTGTCTGGTCTAAGAGGTGAGTTGTGCATGAACAAAGTAGGATGCTATGAGGCTTTAAAATAGCTGTTGCCATGGCACTGAGTGCAAAATAAATATACTAGGGTTTATACAGTGCTCCAAATTCTGGACTTCCAACTGCAACAGAGTAGACAAGCTTCTTTGAGTTATTCTGCATTCAATTGAGAAAGCACAAACTCTCTGATTTAGAAGTAAAAACTATGCCCTAAAAGAAGATTGGCAGAGCTTTTATGTAAAGGGCCAGGAAGAAAATATTTTAGTATTTCTTGGCTATCTGGTTTCTATAGCAACTACTAAACTTTGCTATCTTAGTGTCAAAGAAGCTACAGATAGGTATGGGGATGTCCAAACAAACAAATAAAAATTCCTTTTACAATAGAACAAAACAAAACAACAAACACTAGAACATTTGGCCTATAGGCTTTAGTATGTCAACTCCTGCCCTAGAGTTTTTGCAAAATTCTAGGAGTGAGGACAATACCTAAATAGATCTGCTCTATCAAAAATCAATGGTTTTAGGCATAAAACAAGCTGAAGTTACCAATAGCATCTTCCACTTGTTGAATTCTCTGTGGAGCATAATGTAATAGGTCTTAAAGAAAAGAATTGTATCTAGATACTATGCACAGTCCCCAATGTGTAACATAATATTAACAATAATATTATACATGCAAAAAAGTCAAAGTATGACCCATAATAAAAACATTGATAAAAATAGAACGTGTGTAAGCCAGGTATTAGATTTAGAAGATAGGAACTTAAAGCTGACAAAAATATATCTGACCATTTAAAACAAAGGCTGTGTATTATAAATCAATACATTTAAAATGTCAGGGAAAAAAGAAGGAATGTGTGAAAGTAATAAAATAGAATTTCTTGAAAAGAAAACTATGCTATCTGAAATAAAAATGAAACAACATATCATTTACTATAAAAGAAGGTATAGCATTAGTGAAATGAAAGATATCAAAATGAGTTATCAAACTGATGAACAGAAAGACCTGTGTAACTATATCAACTAGTTTAACATATATGGAATTCTTTGTTCGATAAAAGAGAGAGAAAAAAAGAAGAACAAAATGTCCCCATAGTTCAACAAAACACTTTGGCATAAAATTTAAAAATTTATAAAATCCCAAAAAGCATAATGAAAACAAAGAAACCAAATATAAACAAATTATACTTAAATTTCTAATAATAAATAATGTGAAAAAATCTGAACAAGAATAGTCATCAATTTTTCCTAATTCACCATTTCAAAACATAACACTAGGGTAACCTGCATATTCCTTTGAAATGCTTATAAAATATTCCTAAATGTGGCTTATCTCTTTGTCATAAATTAAGCTTAAATAAATTCCAAAAGACTAATATATTTTAGAGATTGCTCTCCAGTCATGTTGGAATTAAATCAACAATTATTGCAAATAAGATGCAGATTATTAGCAAAAAAACACCAAGAAAATCATTAAACATTTGAAATCTATGCCAGATATGTCTAAATAATTTTGGGGACAAGGAAGCAGTAGATTTCAGAAATTTAAACATTAGAATATATTTGCACTGAATGATAGTACATTAACATATCAAATTTTCTTATGCAGTTAAAGCAGAACTTAGAGTAATAATATAGAGTAAATGTAAATGCTTGGTTTAAAATCAATAACCTGAGTTTCTACCTTAAGAAACTAGGAAGCAAAAGCCAGTTATATCTAAAATAAATATAAGAAAGAAACTAATATGAATGAAAATGTAAATTACTCAAACAGATAAAAATT
Organism: Geosciurus inauris; assembly: GCA_004024805.1. Classification (NCBI taxonomy): domain Eukaryota; kingdom Metazoa; phylum Chordata; class Mammalia; order Rodentia; family Sciuridae; genus Geosciurus; species Geosciurus inauris. The sequence goes on from PVHX01016378.1 coordinate 19,502, forward strand.
ACAGGACTCCAAATAGGTTCTTTAAAAAGCCTACTAGAATTAAAATTGATTATATAAACAGTCATTGACCTTGGCTATAAATTGCAATGACACATATAGCAGGAACTATGATCAAAATAACTTTGACCTTATTGTGCCTATCTGTTCAACTGTTGAAGCTGTGGTCCTAATATTACAAAATAAGGATTTTATGGGGTAACTGTTTCTGTTATTTATTGAGTTACTTGGATTAGATTCCTTAGATTTGCTATGTGTAATTATAGTTGTTTCAAGAAAAATTCATAAATTTACCCAGTTTTTATGCAGTTAATTAAGGATCAGGTAAGTTAAATCTGACCATTAAGCATCACAAGTAGAACTTAACCCTGCTCTGTTGGATGCTCAGGACCATCTTCTTGCCTCTATGCTACACTTCTTTAAGGGTCCCTATATAGAAAGGCAAAGGTGCTATTTCCTAGACCTCTTGTTTTCCAGTACATACTTTAAGCCTAAAAGGCTAGATTAAGTAGTAACTCAGTGTATGTCAGTTAAAGTATTTATAAATTCTTTAGTAAATCGTAGTCATGATTTTGATTATGTCTCCTTACTTCAGGCCTGAATTCTATGTATGACACTTCAGTCTCTGCCAACTTGCTTTAAATCAGCAAATGAACAACTACAGCTTACAGGTCAAATATGGTGCGCCTGTAAACTAACATTCATTTGCTTACGTTTCTTCCATGGCTACAAGAGAAAGTTGACTATTTGTGAAAAAGATCATATAGTTCATGAAAGAAAAAATATTTAACTATTTCACCCTATGGAGAAAATATTTTCTTAGCCTTGCTCTAAATCAATAATTATTAGTACTTTAAACAAGTATTCAAATACTAACTTTCTTAAGTAAGTAGAAAATTCTTCATCTTTAGGCAGAAGAAAACAAACATTCTCAGACTCCTAATTTGGTTGTAACTTCTTCATTAAGGAGTGCTTTTGTTGCCTCAGATGTGAGTGTCTCTGAATGAACAAGGGTCAAAGGACCAGGAGAATCATTATAAACACTATGTAACTTCAATATACAATAAAGATAAAAGACTTAAAACTAGACTGCCAATTCTAATGCATTAATGGAGAACACTGCAAGTTCTTCATAAAACCTATCTCATAATAAAGCAAGGATACCTTTATTCATCGAAGTATCTTTCTTCTTGTCACTAGGATGAAATCTCACTCTACACATACTCACATTCACTACACTATAAAGTTAAGTAGCATTCTGGATTCATTTTATGTCCAGGAATCCTAATGGAAAAGGTGGCCAAGTGCTGTAGGAACAGATGTGCCAATCACAGCGCATCTTCCTCTGAACCCACCACATTCAGACAAGAAGCTCACAGCTGCTAGTGGTGCTGTCCTTGCAAGGTGGATCCTGGTGAGATCTGAGAAGCATAAATAGATGCTACAATATAATTAATTTATTCTTGGGACCTACATATTACACAGGAGGGAAAAATTAAATAACTATGGACCTAATTCCTCATTTAAGGATATGTGATCACTTTGAAGATATAACTAAAGAATAGTTTCATAATTATTTGCTGAAATTATACAGTAATCAAAGTGGAGTTTGTCTTGTTAAATGCCTTTAACATTTTCAACATGAGGTGGAAACTCTTTAGGATTATAGAGAAAGGAAACCGTTTTTCTGCTGCAGAATGGAAAAAGTAGCCAAGTCGTTAAATATTTATCAAGTTTCTACTCTGGGCCTTATACTGTTTTCAAATCAAAACTGTAAAAACAGTTTTCTTATTCTTCAACAAATACACTATACTTGAACAATCAAAATATTTATATATGAAATAGAGGTCAATCGAAGTTAATGTTTACTACAAAAACATTGATAATTTTTGAAAAAGGATGAGTAATTTAAAAAGAAATAAGAACTTCTATTTGAATCTGACCACTTCAAGCTGTAAATGAAGATAGTGTTTTAATAATTGTAGCTGTACTTTTCTTAATTTCTCTTGGTAAATAAGCATAAGATGCACAAAACTAAATTTCTATGGTCTTGTTTTTGTAATGATCTATTATTTTATATAATTTTGAGCAGAAGAACATTTAATTTCATAATTAGAAATAAGAGTTAAAATGAAAATGGCAAAATTTTGGAGAGAGAAAAGTGACATGTTCAAGCTAGAATAAAAATGACTGACAAGTGATCATTTCTTGAGGCCAGATTTTGATAGCTGGGAAGGCTTTAGGTAGAAACAGTGGGGATAGAAGATGAAGTAGAAGACTCAAAGCTGAATTACTTTTCTTTCATTTATTTCTTAGGGCCAGTCTGAGAGGAGAAATAATTTGGCATGCAGTCTTTGTCTCTCAGCATCTTGGAGTTAGCTGGAGGATGCTAGTAAATATTAAACAATAAAAATATGTCCATCTTAGTATTCACAAAAGGAATACTAAAATATGTATGGGGAAAAATGATAACTCTAGGCTTAGTGTCCTTGCCAAGTGTTTCCAGCACTGCCAGGTTCCCAAGAATTAATTTCCACTTATAGAATTTACACCTGGTAGCTAAATGTTACCTAGGTGGCTGTTGCATATTTAGATCAAGTTTCAGCAAAATTAATTGTCAGTACACAGAAAAAAGAGTGGATGCAGAGTATTCCTTTGTGAGTTGAGTAGCTCTGCATGGAAACAATATTTGGGAAAATATATTAAAATATGCAGTAAAACTCACAATGAATCCTAAAGAGGGAAGGAAAATAAAACTGTTACAGCAAATTTTAGAGAATTGTGAATTCCCCATATTTTTCTAGTACTTTCTATGTTTTCAGTATAACATGGTATTGCTCTAATGACTGAGTACATTGGAGGTAATGAGTAGAGTAGTAAAATAAAGATAAAAAACATTTTAGAATGAACCATCAAGGAAAGTCTCTTATTTTAGAAATTAAGACATGTAGAAAGGGACCAAGCCTAATATATTTATGTGTTTTAATGACAAGAGGAAAAACATGGATGAGGAATGAAAATATAGTGGATCTCAAAGTAGCCACTTCCACTGACCCTGCTAAAATCTTTGAAAATTTTTATTTGTATGTTTTGTTTAATTAAAAACATTGAGGCATTGCAACTTGAGCTAATTTTTATTTACCTACAAAAAAAGCAAAAATGGTCATTGGCACCCTCCTCATTACAATAAAAAACATACTTCATTATTCTTATTCAATCCAAGTAAACTTAGTATCTTTAACATTTTCTCATAAATTTCTCCACATTTAAACTATTTCCTTACCGGTTTCTCATTTTTCTGAGTCCTCTCTATTCTATTCCTTGATCCTTCTTAGAAAAAGCACTGAATGACACATGAAATGATACTTATGAAACCACCATGTTCAGAAGTTTTGCAAAGCTGTAGGTGCTTCCTCTGGCTTGATTCTTTCTCTGTTTAGCAGCTGATGAATTTATAACCGTGGAAAAACAATGTACATAGCAAGAGAGGGAATGTCTTTCCAAAGAAGAGATGAAGCTTTTGGTATAAATACAAGTGTAGTCAAGGAAGAGATAATCTAACCTGGAGAGCTTTGCCAGGAAGTGTTTCTCACATCAGAGACACATCTTTTTCATTTACCTGGCTGTAACTATGTAATTGAGGAAACATTGAATTCCTGACAGCATATATTTCTTAACACATAAGCTGATTAAAGTATGGTTAATAGAGATACTTGCTCACCACTATTTTCAAAATGATTAATAATATTAAACTATTGTGTTGTTGCCTGCACAGATTTCAGTTCCATTTAAAAAGTAAAACCCTGTTTTAATCCATAGTCCAATCATCATTTGATGAGGTGATATTACAATCTCCATGCATTATAGAATTCAAACAATGAAAATTATAATATACCATAAACATAAACATAATTTTAAATCTTTTAATATGCACTTATAATTTGAGTCTTTTTGTCATAAGTTGTAGAGATTTGATTGTTAATACATTCATATGTGTAAGATTGTGTGATACATTATAAATTTTTCAAGAAATGTTTAAAATCAATTGATTTCTTTGCCCATTGCCATTTATTTTCTTTCATTTCTCAGCCTGTATCCTATTTCCCTCTACACAATTAGCCATTTTAATGCATTTATTTGTTTGTATATTTTTAAAAATATTTTGACTCTTGTATGCACAAATTTTAGTTTTCATGAATGATATTGAGTGATAACTCCACTGTCTTTCTTATTGCCCTGTAGTTTTTGTATTCAACATTATGCTTTCAAGTGTTATCCATGTTGCTGGTCCCATTTAACTGCTATGTAGGTCTATAATGTGATCGTGTCCCATTTAACTGCTATGTAGGACTCCAGGGTAGATTATATCAATGATATTCAACTATTCAGTGGAAATTGGATACTATTATCAACATTTCTGTCTTGCACCAGTACTATACACCTATTATTTGGGTTTTATTCAATAATATTCATGAATTTTAAAATTGAAATTAGTCACCTTCCACTATCCATTAACAATCTTCTATTTTAATAAAATAAAATAGAAATGAAATAGTATATTCTAAAGTGTTATTAATTTCATTAATTTTTCAAGATATTTAAAAACCTTACCTCATGAATTCAACCTTTTTTCTTATAAAAGTGGATTTTGCAAAGACCTCTGAAGAGAGAAGCTGACGTATTTCAGTTACAATTCCATTTTTAATTCAGGAGCTGGTATTAAAGAAGAAATGAACTAACTTCTCTCTTTAAACTACCCAATAGGAATTTCATAGTTTATATATCTCAAAATATCAAATCTCTTAAAAATCTGATGATAATTATTGTCTAAACAACAGAAAAATAACTGATTAGCTTGTAATAAAAATAACAACTAGAAAGGAAAGTCCACTATCTATTATCAAAGCTATCTCAAATAAATTGAATCAAATTATCCTATATAACATTAGAGGACTGGAAAAATCCCTTACTTTTCCAATGAATAAATTGGATTCAGTCTAAACAACTACCACCACCATCTGAAACACTTGAAAAATGTTTGTGGGGTATTAGATTAAGATCTGAATTGAATATATTTGTCTTTAAAGCATTCTTTTATTTTTGAAGATTTTACTTATAATTGTGCTTCAGATTTTAATTTTCTTAACTACTGACAATTGAAGACACTAGGGAAAAGTAGAAGAAATAACAATGAAAATGAAATGCCCTGATAAAAGAGATAGAAAGGATGGTATCCCAGGCAGCAAGGAGAGAAAGTATATGATGTATGAGAAGAAATTTCAGATAGATTGGGTTGCTAATTATCTATTTGCCTTATTTCTCCACCTCTCAGTATCTATTTATTATTATGTATCCTATCATTCATTTGATGGATAAGGGTCACTCATTTAGTTATATATTAATTTTCTATTACTGTCATAACAAATTTACAAATTGACTGGCTTAACACAACATAATTTTCTGGTGGCTAGAAATATGAAATCAGTTTCAGTGGCCTAAAATCAAGGAACCCACAGGCCAATGCTCCTTTTGTAGACTTAAGTAAGTCTACAAAATGCAAAAAATGCATTTTCCAATTGAATTCCTTGAGTTATGGCCTTTTCTTGTCTTTAAAACAAGAAATATAGCATCTTTCTTCCTCTCTGATCCCTGCCTTCACCATTACATTCTCTAGCTCTGATACTCCTATCTCCCACTTATGAGGATGCTTGTGATCACACTGCATCCAAAAGGAAGATCTATGAAAATTTTCCCATCTCTAGACCCTTAACAAGGTCACATCTGCAAAGTTCTTTTTACCACAGAATGTTCACCAGTGTGAGGGATTAGATAATATATACCTTTTGTGGGCTACTTTCCAGCCTACTTAGATTATGTAACTTGAAGATCATTGACGATCTGGCAAAAGAGCATGTTGGGGAGTGATGAAATAAGCACCTAATTTAAAAGCCAAGTAATGGAAAAAGGAGAAGAATCATAATTATTGAGCATAGAAAACACCTTTGAGGATTTTTGCTGAAAATGATGGAAAAAATTTGAACACTGACTCATGGAAGTGCTTTGAATATTATTTGTCTTTGTGTGGTGGCACCTGCCTATAATCTCAGTGACTCTGGCAGCTAAGGCAGGAGAATGGCAAATTAGAGATCAACCTCAGGAATTTAGGAAGACCCTATTTAATAAAATACAATAAAAATGGTTGTAGTGGAGTTCAATGGTAGAGTATCCCTGGTTTCAATCTCTAGTACTGCCCAAAATAAATACATTAATAAATAAATAAATAAATACGTTTTTCAATTCTTAGAATATATAAAACAATTGTTTTGTTGTTGGGCATGGGATAAGAGACAGTAAAAATACTTATGTAGAAATTAAAGAATTTCATGAAGGATTCCCTTGAGTGAGCTCTTTGGAATGGGAACACAGAGAAGATCGTGGATATTTTATAGAAAGAGAAGGAAATGTGAAGTATAGATGGCAGTATATGGGTAGATATGAGAGACATGAGACATTCATATCTTCATCATTTTCTTTCTCCAAAGTTTTGTATTTTCAGTATATAATTCTTTTATATCTTTGGTAAAATGTATTCCTAAGTATTTTATTTTTTCTGTGTCTCTTGTAAGTGGGATTTATTAGTTGATTTATTTTTCATGGTTCATTGTAAGTTTGTGGACATACTACTATTTTTTGTCTGTTGATTGTGTATTATGAAGCTTTACTGTATTTGTTTATTAGTTATAACAGATTTTTTGGTGGAGTCTTTAGAGTTTTACATATATAAGAGCATGTCATCAGCAGTGATAATTTCACCACTTTCTTTACTGTTTTGATGCCTTTATTTCTTTCTCTTGTCTATTATTCTGGTAAGACCTTCAAATGCTATTATCTAAATACAAGTGATGAGAGTGATCATCCTTGTCTTATCCCTGATTTTAGAAAAAAAAATTCAACCATTTACCATTGAGTCAAATTTTAGCTCTCAGCCTGTAATAGTGGCTTTTATCATGTTGAGAATCATTCCTTCTATTCCTATTCTGGTGAGCATTTTTATCATGAAAGTATTTTGGAACTTTTCTGCATCTAATAGGATTATTATATGATTGCTTTTCCTTTATTCTGCTAATGTAGATTAGAGATTTATATATATTGAACCATCCTTACATCCTGGGGATACATCCCACTTTGTGGCAAATGATTTTTTTAATGTTCTATTGATTTTAGTTTGCTAGTGTTTTGTGGAGAACTTTTGTAGCTATGTTCACTAGCAACCTTAAAAAATTAAATAGTTTTCATGTAGCACTGTATTCTGGCTTTAGTATCAGAGGAATGACAGCCTAGTAGAAAGAGTTTGGAAGTATCCAATCCTCTTCAATTTTTAGAAAGAGCTTGAAGAGTACTGTTATTAGTTTTTCTTTAAATGTTTTTAGCATTTAGCAGTGAAGCATCATATCCTGGGGTTTTTGTTGATGGACAAAATATATGTTATTAAAATATATTATTAATATAAGGAAACATTTCTTTGTAAGTAGAAACTATCAATAGAATATTGTTAGTTCTAAAGTTTGTACTAATGTGGTATGAATCATAAAATATGATAAATAACACAACTTCTGCCCTCTTAACCATGAAGAAGAGATAAATAAATCAAACTGCACTTATGAGAAGTGCATGAAAGGATGTGTGTGTGTGTGTGTGTGTGTGTGTGTGTAGATAGATAAAAATGGCAAAACTAAAGGTAGTTTAGTAAACTGATAGAAATATTATGAGACACTACAACATCAGGTGGAGAAGGAAATTTTTGGTTTTGTTTAATTTTATGTCAAAAAAATTCAGCAGGAATTGTTTTTCATGTTAAAAACTTAGGAGAGAGGAAATCCCCTTATTGTGTGTATGTATATCAGTAGTTAGTATGCCTCATCAGGCAGCTAATAGAAGTTATACAGCACTTCTAGACCCAAAACATGGGCATCAAAGGAAGACTATTATGTTCACAGGCAAGATCTGTCCTGGCCATATTAGTCTATGTCTCATGTTCTTAATAAATGAAATGGCAATAATAATGTTAATTAATCATTGGATTTTTAAGGATAAAATAATTAATGCTTATTAAATATTTAGCACAATACTTGGCACACTGAAACCCTTAACAAATATTTTGATTTAGTTAACTTTTGTTATAACCAAAATACCCAACAAGGAAAACTTAGAGGAGGAAAAGTTTGTTTGAAGCTCATGGTTTTAGAGGTCTGAGTTCATAGATGACTGATTCCATTGATTTAGGCCCAAGATAAGGCATCATGGTGGAAGGCCCCAGAGAGAGAAAGTTGCTCAGTTCATGTTGAGGTCAGGAGACAAAGAAAAAGATGTTATAACACCCTTTCAGTTTTTGGATGTGAAGTGTCCCTCAAAAGCTCATATGTGAAACAATGCAAAAAGGTTTAGAAGAGAAATTATTGGGTTATAAGAGTCTTCACCCAGTCAGTGAATTATTTCCCTGATGGGATTAACTGAGTAGTGACTAAAGGAAAGTAGGGTATGCCTGGAGGAAGTGGTTCACTGGGAGTGTGGCTATGGGGTATATATTTTGTATCTGGTAAGTGGAGTCTCTCTATCTGCCTTCTGATCATCATGTGAGCCACCTCCCTCTGCCACTCTTCTACCATGGTGTTCAACCTCACCTCAAGCCCCAAGGAATGGAGCCTGCTGGCTATGGACTGAGCCCTCTGAAATTGTGGGCCCACAAATGAACATTTCCTCCTCTAAAATCATTCATGTCAGGTCTTTTAGTCACAGCAGCAAAAAAGCTGACTAAAACAAGGGAGGAGGGGTACAGTCCTCAGGGAGAACAACTCTTCTGGGTCATGCTGCCAGTGACTCACCTCCTCCATTCGTACCTCATCCGACTACATTTATCACCCAGTCATTCAAACTAGAACAGAATGATTAGGTTACAGCTCTCACAATCTGATTTACCTCTGAACATTTCTGCATTGACAGGATCTTTGGGGGATACTAGATACCTAAACCATAACATTCCATGCCTGACCCCCCAAAGCTTATGTCTATCTCACAAAGAAAAATGCACTTGGTTCTCCAAGAATTGCAAAGTCTTAACATTTCCAGCATTACCCAAATGTATTATGTCCAGAGTCTTCTCTGAGACTCAAGGCAAACTCTTGGCTGCAAACCTTTAAAACTAAAAAAACAAGTTACATATATCCAATATCCAGTGGTACAGAGTACATTCCCCTTCCAAAAAGGAGGAACAAGGGCATAGAAAGAAGGAATGGGGTCAAAGCATGATTGAAACCCAGCCAGATGAACAGGTCCTAGAGCTCTGCCTATAAATCTACATGCAGCAGCTAGAACACATAGCTATGAAAAGTATTCTCAAAGAGCTTGGGAAGCCCTACCCTTTTGGCCTCACCTGTTACAGTGCATGTAGGCTCTTTTTAAACCTGGCTTTATTAGCAGCCAGCAGTTTTTCTTGGCATACAGTCTGCATTACTGACATCTCTTAATTCCTGGGTTCTTCATTTCGACTCACATTGGGAGTGGTGAATGAAATATGTATCTTTAAACTGCCCAGAGACAGAGGTGATACCTTTCTTGGGAACTTCTCAGTGCAAAGGCATCAAGCAAACCACCAAATTTTAGGGTGGTGCCCTGTTCAAAGGGGAATTCCATGCTAGACAGGGAATTTTATTAGTTCATAACCTTGGGTTCAAATACCTGCTGCCTAGAGAATTATAGGAGCAAGCTGATAAGCCCTAATTGTGCTGCTTTTACCCACAGCTTTGGCTCTATTTATCTTGAGGAATCTTTCTCACAATAAATCCTTCTGATGTTTAAACCTAAATAATAAATGTGCCAAGCTTGCTTGTGGTCGGTCTTCCTCCAGCAGAGGCAGGCTGAACCATCATGTCCCCACTTTTTCTCTACTTTTGTGTCTGTTTGTCTTTTCATAATCCCCTCATTGACTGCTTCCTGCAGCCCTGAATATAGTGTTGCACAGGACACAACAAACTCACACAACTTCATGCATTTCCATTTCAGGAGCATCCCACAGGGACTCCAGTCCTGCCACACTTTGCTTGGCCTCTCAGGCCTGCTTTTGAAATCTCAGTGGAAGCTTCTATGAACTCTTAACTTTATCATTCTGTATTCTTACAGAATCAGTACTATGTGGATGACAAAGTTTTGCTCTCAGCTCACAAAACCTGGGCTTCTGAAATCACAGCTGCTGAAGTCTCAATGCCCAAAGCTCAGCAAGGTGAAACAAATTCCAAACCCCCCCTCATTGAACAGGGAAGCCCTCCCGAATCATCTCTTCTCAAAGAAAGTTTCTATTCTGTATCCCAGAGCCTATAGTTGGTGTGGTCTTACAAATTCCTGAGATTCTCTTGTGATATCTTTATCATTGTTTCCATGCAAAATACTTAGCATCACTTTAGTGGCTATAATCTCCTCAGTAAGCACAACTAGCCTGGCCCCAGCTTTAAAAGCACTTTTCTGGCCAAACTGCAAGGTTTTACGTTTCTTTAGCTCCTGTTTCTCACAGGTAACCTTGCTAAAAGTCGTTAGCAGTATCCATATCACTGACTGAAAGCTGTGCTGACTTGAAATTTCCTCTGCCAGATGAATTAGGTCATCACTTTTAAATTCAGCCTCACATAAAGACTCATGACATGGGGAAAATGCAGCCATGTTATTTTCCAAAATATAGCACAGGTGTCTTCTATTTTAATTCCCTACAGAACCCTCATTTCTTCATTTCTCTCTGAAATCTAATAAGCACAATATGCATTTCTATTGGTATTCTCATCTTCTGAACTCCAACCAGAATTACCCATTAAGTTCTACTTACCATATTCTAAAACTTTACTAGTTTACATCCCAAATTTTTCAAAATGCTCTAGCATCAGCTCCAGAGATTTCTGAACCATTTAGTCAGGTTAGACATGGCAAAGATCACAGTTTTCAGTGCCAATTTCTATTTTAGTTAGCTTCTACTTTGCTCTAGCCAAAATACCCAACAATAACTACTTAGAGGAGGATAAGTTTATTTAGGTTTTACGGTTTTAGAATTGCAGCCCATAGATGGCATACCCCTATCTTAGGGACCAAGATGAGGCAGCATCATAGGGGAAAGGCACAGTGGAGGAAAGCTCCTCAATTCATGAGAGGATCAAGAAGCTAGAGTTGGGAGCAGGATGAACAAACAACCATTTCAGGGTATGCCCCGTGAACCATATCCTCCAGCTATGCCCACCGCCTATATTCGCCACCTAATCATTCAAACTAGGGTGGAATAAGTAGATTATAACTCTGACAATCCAATCACTTTACCTCTGAACACTCCTGCATTGCCAGGAGCTTTTGAGGGATGCCTCATATTCAAACCATAACATGATGCTTTTTGAATGCAGAGCATTGCATCACTTTCTTGACAAATCTCTCACTGTCAAAAAGTAGAAAGATAGTAGAGGGAGGAAGTGCAAACTCCATAGGATGCAAGGTTTTTTTGGATGTAGGATTTAAATTAAGGAAACCAGGGAGAACAGCTGTTTCAAGGTGATAGGTAATTAGCAGCTGGCATTTGTAGGACATATTGGCATAGATTTATTCAAAATTACTATTGATAAAAAAAATTGTATTTCAAAGGAAAATTTTAACCATCTCAAACAGATGTTGAGGAAACCCTAAACACAGAAATAAAGACTCTAATACATATTAATAATAGGTAGAGAGAAAGAATTTGACAAGAATGAACTTGAGATAAAATATAATAAGAATTTTAAGTTCCAAGGAAACAAAAGTCAGAAATAAAACACACATACACACACACACACTTACACATATACATGAATATGTGTATGTATATAATGCATGTACATATACAAACATGCATGTGTATTACAGTATGTGTTTGTGTGAATATATGCAATTTATAGTCTGTTTATACATTTTTGAAAGGTGAATTCTTTACTCAATTTATGTATATAGTTCTTAGACCACAGAAGTGACTTTATATTTTTGATTCAAATTTCTGCTTCCTGCATATAATATTTAATTAACTTTAAATAGTATCTTTTATAGAATGAACTCTCAGAGTAATATTAATATACATTCCACATACATAATTATAAACAGCTATTTATAGTTAAATCATAAATAGCATAGGGACTTGTGTGAGATAATATCTTTAAATAAAATTTTATTATAATTACCAAATATAAAAATAAGGCATAAACAAGCCTATTACCAACAAATCATGCTCTTTGGTCACTCTCATTCTTTGGAAATGTTAATTAATTTTTATGTAACAGATATCTGTTAAATTTCATTTCTACGTTTCTTTTTAGTAATGAAGTAACAAAATTTGATTAGAGAATTTTGTGCAAGAATACTAGATTTCCCAGATCTGAGATCATTATTTCTCAAATATATTAATTAGGAGCTAAACATATCAAGGGCATTTTTCAAAAGGTCAGACTCCAGCCTTGGCTTTTCGGAATATATTAATTGTAGTACATTGCTAATGGACTCCCTGGCTGACTGAACAACTGCTGGATATATTATTGGACAGATGTCTTAGTCCCTGAGAGTTGTATCTATCTCGTGTAAACTTATAATGAGTAACACCAATTTCCTGAACTCCTAGACTCATAGGTAATTAATTGCTCTCCTTGTTCAGAATCTATTTCCTACACTACAAAGTCAGAACTGTCTGGCCACACATGCAATACCACCTAAGCTTGCTTTCTGCGTTTTCATTATTCAGATGACCTCCATAGTTAATTGTACTAACCTGTTCCTCCTTTTTCCTCTGTATCTGTTTAGCATTAGATTCCTCCTGTATCTTGGCTAGCACATGTTTCACCTTGAGTTTATAAGATAGGCCTTTTTAGGTGATGATAATGTAAAGATACCAAAACATATTAATACTGAAAGGAGAATAAAACAATAAAGTATCTGTTTGTTTTTTCAAGCTGAAATTGGGTTATATGTAGTGAATCTATAGTTCTAATGTATCTGATGTGTGAGAATGTAGAAAATAGGATAGAACATATAAACAAGAAAGTAAAGTTACAGCATTTTCTGCATTACTTTCTTTTTTCCTAATGCTTATTATCATATATTTTACATAGGGATTATATAGCAGCAATCCACTTAATTATCTAATGTAAGTTTATGTATTTATGTTTTGGCTCGCCTTCCCTCCCTATGAAAGAATTCTATGGTTTCATTTTTCTTTGAAACTAAATAAATATTTACAAAAGTACAATTTACATACAGAAAATGCCCTATTTCTTTCCATACAGTTCAATGGATTTTCAGAAATGGAATGCATCCATGTTACCAACAAATGGATCACAAAATAGAAATTTAAGAGGACACAAAAACTACCCATTTGTCATTTTCCACTCACTATCACTTCAAAAGTAATCACTCATCTAACTTGTAACTTCATCAATTAATGTTAATAATTTTGTGCTTGATTCAAATAGTCACAAATATAATGCTTATTTGTGTTAGAGTGTTTTATTTAATAATTTCTCAGAAGAGTCATCTATAGAATTGCAATTGCATGTCATATGTTCGCCCTGCTACCCAGTATTCCTTTATGTGAATATACCACAATATATTCATCATTCTTATACTGATGGACATTTGGATAATTTAAGTTTGAGGCCATTACAAATAGTGATACTTTAAACATTATGATACTCATCTTTTCCAGTAGGCTTCCTCCTTTTTTAAGAGCATACATGTATCTTTAAGGTAACAAAATATTGTTGAACTTCCTAGGATTAGTACTGCTAAGTCAGATAATTTGCAAAAGCTTGCATTTACTAGATACTGTCAAATAATTTTCTGAACTATTTTCAGTGTTTATACCCCCAGCAACAGTGCATGAAAAATCCAATTATCTCCACCAATTCAAAATTTTATCATTTTTGTTTTTCACTTAAACTGTTTTGGTGTGGGGGAAATTATATTGCTTTCTAGCTTAGCATTTATTTTAAGTTAATTAATGAGTATATTTTCATACATTTTGGATTATTGGCATATCTTCAAAAGATCATCAATTAAATTTTTTTTTTCATTTTTACTGGATTGTCTTTTGAAAACATACATAAGAAAATTTTTTTTTTTGGAAAATTTATTATACATCTCTTCTGCAAATCCAAAAGATGGTGGAACAGATCTAAGCAGTGATCTTCAATTCCTCCATAGACCAGAAACATAGCAGTGAAAGAACAGCTAACCAGAGAGGTAAATTGGAAAGTAAGCACTCTAAAACTCAATATTGGACAGCTTGAGATTTGGAGGAACTTGCAATTTGGTTACCAGTGTGGAAAATTAGGATGAAACTCCTTAACTTCAAACCCTGACTAGTGTTGGATCAGGAGTCAGGGAAACAAAGAAAGGGAAAGAAAAGCCCATAAGCTTACTTCCTTTTGTTGAAAAGCAGACCATGTTAAAATGGATAAGCAGTAAAGACAGTGAAGATTACACAGTTTAGCTCAAATTGTGCACCAGAGCATTGTGTTGGGCAGTGTAGTCATTTTGTAAACGGTACAGATAAACAGTCTTCCTAGGAAAAATTAAATCAATATAACTTCTCCCTACCTGTAAATAGTAACAATTAAAACCATAGGAAATCCCTCTGAAACTGGTTGTCTCAGTAATCCATGTAGAAGGAATTTGTAGAGTTATCGAAGGTGACCAAAACCCTCTCCTCATCATGGGCAAGGAGAGTGTGGCTGAGAGCAGATCACTCCCAGAGAGTCCTAACCATAACCCCACAGCCTCTGCAGGAGCTCAGGCAAAACTGACACCCTACCCCTGTCAGGGTGACAGAAAAAACACTGGTGATCTCCAGCAGCCAAGATGAAAAACTCTGTGCCACAGGCTACCCACAGAAAACGTGTACCCATAGGCCATACATTGTGGAGAGCCACCAAGTTTCATGCAACTATAAAAACAAATAAACAAACAAACCCTGTGTGTGCGTGGGGGGGATGCCCAGCATTCCATAGCCATCAACAACAAGCTGAGCTCTACACCCTGGGTTCCTGCACCTAACAGAAACAGTCAGCAGTTGTAATACTCTGGAAGCATGAAGACTTGGACATCTGATCTGGCAAACAAACACTGGTGGCAAGAAAACTATATATAGCAACTAAGGAAGTAGCTTCTCTGCCCCAGCGCCTGTAGGAAGGTCCACAACTTTAAGTTCCAGAGTTGCCAGTTAAGTTGATTCTGATTCAGATGCACAGACCCACAGAAGGCATTTCATGGGGATAACTGCAGCAGTCAGTGGAGAATCTCAGTGCATACACAACGACAGTATGCCCCATAAAGAGGCTTACAGATCATCTACAGACAAAAGCCAGCACCCAGTGTGCCTGGATACAACTCAACTGACCTGTAATCTGTGCGATCCTGAGCACACCTCCTTTCACACCTCCCCATGGGATACCCAGTGGCTCATTTACCACTTCAATACCTCTACCTTAAATTGCCACACCGTGCACACTCTGATATACTCACAAGGAGAGGCTCAACATTGGATTTGACAACAATGGATACATGAGGTTTTTCTTCAGGAGGGCACACATGACTGCACCCTCCAACAGGGAGTAACCTGACTGCTATGCCAGAGTCAATTAGGGACTACTTCCTCTGACTCACCAGAAAGTTAGTAGGCAGAATTCAAGTCAACATTTACCAGAAGAGACAGAAATGTCACTTCATACTGGTTAAGGGAATCATCCAACAACAGGATATAATGATTATAAATATTTGTGCCCCAAACCTCAGTACATTTACTTATATAACATAAACCATACTCAATATAAAAAAACTTCAAACTGATCACATTACAAAAATACTGGGTGATTTCAACACTTCCCTCTCACCAATAGCACCAATAAATAGGGCATACAGATGTAAACTAAATAAAGACTCTGCAGAAATAAAAAATACTATTAATCAAATGGACCTAACAGACATCTACATAATATTTCATTGGTCACAACTCAACAATCAGTAGAATAGATGAAAGGCATTGAGTTGAAGAGGAGGAAGAAGGTACAGGAAAAGGGAAGGACAATGGAATGGCTATGACTGAACATTTGTGTGTGCATTCGTGGATGTGCATGCATATACAGGACCCTGATTTTAAAGAAAAGTGAAATATAAATGGATTGAATAAGGACTGTTAGAGTCAGGGAGTGGGCTTGGGGGAAAGCTGGGGACTAAATTGAAGCAGGTTTAGCTTTATGATAATGTCAGGCTGTATCCTGGTCTTGTATATCACTAAAAAGAATAAATGAAAAAAAAACTATAACATTAAAAAAAATTTACTTTCTTCTTAGTGGCACCTGAAGCCTTCTCTAAAGTACACCGTATTTTAGGATACAAAGCAAAACTTAGCAAATATTTTAAAAAATAGAGATAATTTCTTGGATTTTTATAAGATCATAATGTAATAAAATCAGAAATCAATGACAAGGTAAAACACAAAAACCATTTTAACACCTGGAGATTTAATGATACACTCTTGAATGAGAAATGGGCCATAGAAAAAGTCAAGGGATAAATAAAAATAATTAGTAATAAATGAGAACAGAGATACAACATATTAAAATCTCTGGGACAGTATGAAGGATGTTCTGAGACAAAAATTTACAGCATTGAGTGCCTATATAAACAAACAAAGAAAAACCCTAGAAATATTCCAAATAAATAATGTTACACTTTAGAGACCTAGGAAAGGAAAAACAAACTAATTTCAAAATTAATAGAAGACAGAAAATATTAAGATTAGAGCTGAAATTAATGAAATTGAGAATAAATATATAAAGGATCAGTGCAACAAAGAGTAGTTTCTTTGAAAAGGTAAACACAATTAATAAACTGCTAAACCAGTATGCAGACTAACCAAATGAAAAAGAGAGAAGAAGCAAATCAACAAAATTACAGGTGGAAAAGGAGATAACACTACACACACTTCTGGAATCCAGAGAATCTTTAGAAACTATTTTTGAAAATTTATGCTCCAATTAGCTAGAATATTTGGAGATCCTGACAAACTTTTAGACACATATGATCTACCCAAATTGGACCGTAAGATATAGAAAGCTTAAATAGACCAATATCAAGCAATGAAATTAAAGCATAATTTTAAAATGTTTCAACAAAAAAGTCCCTACTCCTCTGATCTCCCTTATGTTTTTATGCCACTCTCATGTTGATTAATTTTCTCTGTAGGCATATTTTAAGTCATGATGCAGATATTTATTAGGCAAATTTATATCCATTCTTTTATTAAAACCATATTTTCCTTGTACTATTTTCAAATAGCCATGCTGAAAACAAAATTTAGGTTGAACCTTTATTTTACTATCTTTTGATTACATTTCCAATTTTATACTCATATTTATATAATTTCAATTCATTTGCAGCGGTTTTAATTACCAGAACAGAAAACAAGTCATTGTGAGCAGTATTGCTTTTTGTTATGTTATAAATGGTAGGAACATCACAATTACGATGTCCACAATCACGGTGGAGTATTTTCTCTGTAATTTTTTTTGAGACTGGTGAGTGGTAGTAAAATTTTGGTGAAACGATAAATATGTACACACATCTGAAAGTTTACTTAGAGCATGCATGACTGGATATACACTAGTACACACAATGAAATAAGCATTATATGAGTTCTGCTGTGCTCACCCCTATAGATACCCCATTCTCCTCATGGTAGGAAATGTCTACTTTATATTATTTCTCAGACTACCAAGGTAGAGGGGAAGTAAGTTAAAGGCTGTTAGATAATTCAACAACTGTAAAAATTGAGGTTTGTATCCACATAATGCTAACAAATGATATGCCCATTTCTCTGAATTTATCCTGTATTGCCCTTGACTTTTGTACAAACATACAAGTTTCTTTCCTATGAGAATATTTAAGTTCTATGATCTTTGAAAGAGGCATTAATGTTAGACTGATAAAAATGAAACAGGTTTCTGCAATCACTAATGCAGGTTTAACCTACACTTCTGGCTCAGGATGCCTTCAAAATAAGATTTGAAGGATTTAAAATGCATGTAAGACTATAGTTTAAGTCGTTTAAAAAACCACACTAATTCTGAATTGGGATTTTTCAAAAAGCACTCATTTCAATGTTTTCTTACATACCTGGAATTTATATGACTTTCTTTTTTTTTTTAAATATTTTTTAGTTGTAGATGGACACAAATATCTTTATTTATTTTTATGTGGTGCTGAGGATCGAACCCGGTGCCTCACGCATGCAAGGCAAGCGCTCTACCACTGAGCTACAATCCCAGCCCTATATGACTTTCTATGTCAGCAATCAGGATTTTAACTAGAACTAAATAATGTTCTTACAAAGAGTCAGTTTTGCCCAGCACAATGGCATATGCCTGTAATCCCAGCGGAGACTGAGGCAAGGATCAACAATTTAGCAAGGCCCTAAGCAACTTAGTGAGATCCTGTTTCAAAATTAACCAACAAACAAAATAACAACAACAGGCTGGGGATGTGGCATGTTGCTCAGAGGCAGAGGTTAAGCACTCCTGGGTTCAATCCCCAGTACCAAAAAAAAAAATTCTACCATCATTCAAATCCAGACTATATCACATTTTCTTTCCCCATTTTGCAGGTCAAAGAAACATACTATGTTTAGTGGGTTATCAAGTAATTGGCCTAACACATATATTAAATTTTAAGTAACTAAAGTTAGCTAATTGTCATGATCTGTATTATTTTGATGAACTTCTGTTTATCTTATAATAAAACTCTAAAATTCAAGTGTTCAGAATAAACCAACTTTTGGAAGCAGCATTGCAACTGCTAAAAAAAAAAAAAAACCTAACCAACTTGGACAAAGTACATCCATCATGTTTTGTTTTGAAAAGCAAAGCAATTGTGAGACTGTTGTCATCAGAGACTTTCACTTAGCACTTTCTGCTTTTGTACTTATTCTTCCCTCATTAATACACTTAATATGATTTTGTAACTTTATCTTAATTTTGTGGAATTTGGAGCGTTTCTATGTATGTATATAAGTGTGCATTTCAAAATTACTTCAAATATTATTCTGTCAGTCATCTCTGAAATAAATGTAAATATTAATTATTGGACAGATTGTTTCATCATTTGGATTTATTTTTTAAAGATTCCACATTTATAATACATGAAAGTAATGTGATTATAAATTTAAAACCTACAAAAATAAAATATGAAGCATACCACTTACTAAGATACATAACATTTATAAAAAGTGCTGGCAAGACACCCAAAGACAGATTTGTTCATTTCCTTCCTTGACATTAGTAAGAATATGTACTGTTCAGTGAAACCCTGGTTTTGGTTGGACTCTGAGACCATATGTCAAATTAATTAATGTAAATACTATTGCTTTTTTTAAAAAGTATGTATTCCATTTTCCATCTTCTAAAACATCTGAGCCGATACATATTCAGAACACAGATACAACTGAACACTGTGTACTAGCAATAGTATCAGTAACTAAAAGATAATCCCTTCATAGATAAATTCATCTAAATGAAATGTACTCACAATATGTGAGTAAACAGATGGAGCTGGCATAGTGCCTTCACAATCAAGTAATTTAGACTTGGTAGAGCAGATGAGGTGGAAAGGGAGAGTGTACCAGAGCCAAAATTGTCCTGAGGAAACATTTCTTTATATTCTTTTCTTCAGTAATGATCTGGGATTGTCAACAGAAAAATTTTTCAACTAAATCCAACATTTATCATGATATATGATGAGAAAAAGCCAATTCACAGATCACAGAGGGGACCATGAGATTGAGTCAACGCCTGCAACAGTAATTTCCCCTAACTTTACACACGTCTCCTTATAAAGCTAGCACACCAGATTAAAATCATTCATAAAATTATTGATAATATTATTTAGATATCATATATATCACAAATAAATTTTTGGGTATTTTTAATTTTATCTTTTACTTGAGAACAATATATACATAGCTATCAAAATTAATGGATAATCCACCTAGGGTTGACTTTTCTGATAGGATTTTATGTTGTTGCATACATAATTAAAAAGTGAGGAGCAGCTTTGGTTCTAAGACCATATATACAGTTAAACTCTCTTTCTTTTATTTGTGTTGATGTCTCTGATTCATTCTCTTAGACCAGAAAATAAGATTAAAATTGTTGGTAAGTAAGGCTGGATTATTTCTAAAAAACCAAAAAATTAAGAATTCCTAGAAGAGTGAGAAGTTGTACTCCATTTATGTATGATATGTCAAAATACATTCTACTGTCATGTATAACTAATTAGAACAAATAAAAAATTTAAAAAAATTTATGTTAAGCAGCGAATGAGGACTTTTGAAACTTCCTCAGGTATTTTGTTTAAAAAGTCCTGATGTTAAATCTCCTATTTTATTCACACCTCAGAATAGAATTTCTTTCAAACTAAGGTAATCTCCATTCCTTCTTTCAATCTTTACATTCATAAATAGTAACTGCCTTTTAGTATGAGAAAATCAAAGTGAAAAAATATTTCAGAAACAAAAAAAAATTCAAAATATTTTTATAAGAATTTTTTTATTCTTAAATATTTTTTAAGAATAATTTTTCTTAAATTGATTATTTAAATCTGGCTCTATTCTTATAAACCATAAACAAGTAAAGATTATAAGTTTGTATTTAAGACAGTGAGAACAAATTTTTACAAGTGTTAAGTCTTAGTTTGACTTGATTCCTCTTTCTGGGTCTACCTCAGCATTCAGTTAAGGGGCATAACATTATGCATACATATTTCTGTACTTCAAGGAACTTAACAGTATTTTGTTGTGTCTCGCCTGGTGAATTCTCAAAAAACAGTTTATGTTTTTTGTGTTAGAAATACGTTATGCAAAGCATTGAAATAGTAAGAGTTCTCCAAACCTGAAGAATGTAATATGTAAGAGAATGAGGTAGTTTTGAATAAGTTTTCAGTCATGATCATCTAAAATTCTGTTAGCAGATCTCATTTCCCCCAGTGCTTTCTAATAGCACCTGTCCCTTACCATCACTATTTGGCTTAGAAAGTCTATATTATCTATTCTCTTTGTGTAGTTCTGAAGGTGGCAATTTTTCTCTCACTACTCAAGGTCTTTGAAAACTATTTCTACTTAACATATTCATTAATTGGTCAACAAAATAAGTAAGATACATAAGAATCTGTGTCTCGGCAGAGGCAAGTATAATTTGCACAAACACCATGAATACTTCCCTTGCCTTATTTCCGTGTGTCTATATTTTTCTACAACATTAAACTAATTAGATGCTGGTATCATAGAAAACAACTTATTTTCCTTCCCTTGAAGGTCTGTTACCTTCCCTGGATTGAACACCAGAGACTCCATGACTTCACAGTTCAGATAATAAAAACTACTTTGGTCACAAAAGGCCTAAATATAATCTCAATGTATAATTAATGTGATACCTTTAGTGTACTACTCCAAATTTACACAGTCATTTTCATTACTTTGGAATACTTCGTGCTAGTTTTCTGCAATAGTAAAGGACAGAACGTTGCCATCTAAAATTTTCTTTTATATAATTTCTACCATATTCCCTAAATTTGATAATTCCAAGATGCTATAGGAACAACTGGGGAGAAGAAGTAAATGACAATGTAATTACAAATAGTCCTTATTAGATAGTTACTACCATCTTGAGGTATATTAGCAACACATTCTTTCATATAGTGTTTTGGTGGAGTAAAGTCTGACCTCCTGGGAAATATCTTTGAGGAGATGTTCTGCCTGCAAGGAGTTTACTGAAGAGTGTTCTCCGAATCAGTACTTGTCAGAGAGCAAAGAGAGCAAGTTAGAGAAGAGCCATAAGGAAAACTATGACAGAGCCACAACAAGGCCTCAGCTGACACCTTAGCAGGGGCTACAGAGATACTGTGATCTCTAAGAATTACCCAAAATTGAGATAGTGGTTCTTCTGCCCCCATATTTCCTGTATCCCCCAGTCTGTCCCTGAGGATGGGGTGTAAACTTAGGTGAGGCAGTTTCCTTTGGCAAAGACTAATTCCTCAGTGTATCTGAACTACCAGTTGTCTAGGATTACACATCTAGCAGCTGAAGAAAGACTATTTGGGTCCTAAAAAAAGAGATAATGATTGGCTTATTACAGCTTCAGCTACAATCCACCCATTGTAGCTTAGATGCAATTTTCTCATAGAATAAACAATCTACGGGAAGGAAAACCTTGTTCATTTTCTGGGAAAATTTAAGGATAGTGGATTAACTGAACCTCCTCTAATCCCTACCATGGAAGCCAATTTAAAACTCTCAGCTATTCTCTCCCACTTTCATTTTTTTTTTTTTTTAAATTAAACTAGGAAGTCTGAACTACTCTTTTATTTTTTTCAGATTATATTTTTTATATTTTTTTATTTTTATTTTCTCTCAAAAATTGCATTTTAATACATGTTATCAAACATAACAGAAAAAAACAAATTTTCAGAAGCTGTACACACTGTTCACTGAAAATATTTGTTGAGGCAAATAGAAAAAAAATTGTTACAATCATAATTTTTCTAACTTTGCACAAATTTATAAGCAGATTAAATTCTTCATATTAAACACCTTTATATGCACTTTCAATGAACAGTATATATATTTATATACATTTTTTATCAACCATCTTTACTATACCCATTCCCCTTTCCTGCCCCCCGCCTCCCCCATGTTGCGTCCAGTGTTTCTCTATTTCTCTTATGTTTCCCATTCCCACCTCCCTTATTCATCAGCATCCACTAATCAGAGAGACCATTCAGCATTTGGTTTTTTGGGATTGGCTTACTTCACTTAGCATAATGCTTTCCAATTCCATCCATTTGCCTGCAAATGCCATAATTGTATTCTCTTTTATTGCTGAATAATATTCCATTGTGTATATGTACCACAGTTTCTTTATCCATTCATCTATTGAAGGACATCTGGGTTGCTTCCACAGTTTTGCAATTGTGAATTGTGCTGCTATAAACACTGAAGTGGCTGCTTTACTGTACTGTGCTGTTTTTAAGTCTTTAGGGTATAGGCCAAGGAGTGGGATAGCTGGGTCAAATGGTGGTTCCATTCCAAGTTTTTCAAGCAGTCTCCATGCTGCTTTCCAGATTGGTTGCACCAATTTGCAATCCCACCAGCAATGTTTAAGTGTACCTTTTTCTCCACATCCTCGCCAGCACTTATTGTTGCTGGTATTTTGGATAGCTACCATTCTCACTGGGGTGAGATGAAATCTGAGGGTAGTTTTGATTTGCATTTCTCTAATGGCTAAAGATGTTGAACATTTCTTCATATATATGTTTATTGATTGTACATCATCTTCTGAGAGGTTTCTATTCAGCTCCTTAGCCCATTTATTGATTGGATTATTTGTTCTTTTGGTGTTAATTTTTTTGTGCTCTCTATATATCCTGGAGAACAGTGCTCTGTCTGATGTGCGTGTGGCAAAAATCTGCTCCCAGAATGTAGGCTCTCTGTTCACTTCATTGATAGTTTCTCTTGCTGAGAAGAAGCTTTTTAGTTTAAGTCCATCCCATTTATTGATTCTTGCTTTTATTTCTTGTGCTATAGGTGTCTTTTTAAGGAATTCGGGGCCTAATCCCACATGATGAAGATTTGGACCTACTTTCTCCTCAATTAGCCACAGGGTCTCTGGTCTAATTCCTAGGTCTTTGATCCACTTTGAGTTGAGTTTTGTGCATGATGAGAGATAGGGGTTTAGTTTCATTTTACTGCATATGGATTTCCAGTTTTCCCAGCACCATTTGTTGAAAAGGCTATCTTTTCTCCAATGTATGTTTTTGGCACCTTTGTCTAGTATGAGATAGCTGTATTTATGTGCATTACTCTCTGTGTCTTCT
>PVHX01016379.1:0-24584 GCA_004024805.1 Geosciurus inauris
GGCAAGAGCCACGTCCCAGAAGAGGGGGCTGAACTGCTGAAGGAGCTCCGGGCTCCTGCCTGCAGACTTAGGAAGGCCGGAGACGTGAAGCTGAAGCTGCGCGTAAAGGCACGTTTCTGGAAGCCACGGGCAGTAGCGCACCTGATAGACCCGGAAGCTGGAGCGGCGGCCCAGGTGGGAAACACCCACCCGGCCTCCAGGGCGGTCATCTGAAAACTGCGCTCCAAGGTGGCAAACACCAGAGCCGTCTGGGAACCTCTGAGTGTGAGAGGCATGAGTAGCGACCAAAAGTGTATTCCACTGGGGTGCAGCTCAGCCCAGCCGGCCCTGGCTTCCATCCCCAGCATCACCCACTCTTAGTAATAAATAAAAATAGAGCTCAAAAAGTATATTCAAAATGTAAAATTATATGATACCCACAACCTTTATGTTTCTAATTCATAGTTAAGATCCCCCCACCTTCATGCTACCTTTTAATCCAAACCACAGAAAGTCAAGCTGACGCACTGTTCACAGGCAAGGTCACGGACACCTAAAGACAGAGGGTAGAATCCGTTGGGTAGGCTCTGGGGTTAACAGGGGGTGTGACACATTTGCTCGTGGCATTGATGGCACGTGTGGGCTCAGACATGTGAGGTCTGTCTGAACACAGCCTAAAGACATTGTAATGTGTGATGCAGTTGCTACAATATTAAGTCAAAAAGGGGTAGGAAGGGTTGGGTTGTGGCTCAGTGATAGAGCACTTGCCTAGCATGTGTGAGGCACTGGGTTCGATTCTCAGCACCACATATAAATAAATGAATAAAATAAAGGTCCATCAACAACTTAAAAAATATTTTTAAAAAAAGGGGATAGGAAGCTGGGCGCGGTGGCGCACGCCTGTAATCTCAGCACTTAGGGAGGCTGAGACAGGAGTATCGCGAGTTCAAAGCCAGCCTCAGCAATGGCGAGGTGCTAAGCAACTCAGTGAGACCCTGAGTTTTGTCTCTACATAAAACACAAAATAGGGCTGGGATGTGGCTTAGTGGTCGAGTGCCCCTGAGTTCAAGCCCCAATACCAAAAAAAGAAGGAGTGAGGGGCTGGGGTTGTGGCTCAGCAGTTGAGCACTTGCCTAGCATGCGTGAGGCACTGGGTTTGATCCTCAGCACCACATAAGATAAAGATATTGTGTTCATCTACAACTAAAAAATATATATATAAGAAAAAATGTTTTTAAAAAAGGGGGTGAGTGGGGGAGTAGACTGTCATGGTACCTTTCACCCTCTGTTAATGGACATCCAGATTGTTTCCTTTGGTTGGTGTGGGGGTCTCTCACTCCCCATCCCCACCCCTCCCCTCTTCCTCTGGTGCAGGAGTTGAACCCAGGGCCCTGTTCTACCACTGAGCTCTACCCTCCCCATCCCCAGGCTTGGTTTCTTTTTATTCAATTTATTTCTGCAGTGTCTGATTATGTATCATATATTACTTTTGTGGCCATGGAAAGAGGGATGAAAACTAGGGACTGGATGAGCTAATTTATAAAGTGCCCTTCAAATTCATTAAGAAAAAGAGCTGGGGTCTAACTAGGTGGTAGGGCATTTGCCTAGCATGCACAAGGCCTTGGCTTTCAACCCTAGCACTGCAAAGGAAAAGAGAAAAACAATACAAGAGAAAGATAACTGTAGCAAACATTTATTGAACATTTACTATGTTCCTGGAACATAGTGTTTTTCATATAGTAATTTCTTTAATCTTCATAACTATCCTATGTGTACCATCATTCTCCCCATTTTACAGATGAGACAACTGAGACATGGAAAAGTTAAGTGATTTGCCCAGAGTCACAAGCTTGTAAGTGGCAGAGCTGGGATCTGAACCCCCAACTCTTAGCCACTACTACCCTGTCTTCCAGGAAATTTGGGAAGGGATGTGAACAGATAAGGAATTACAAATGCCTTTTAAACTTGCAATAAGATATTGTGTTTCAATGATTCGAAGATACATATTTTTACATTCAAATGTCTCTGAAACCTGGATGCATCTTAGGACCCATAACATCTTAGATTCATGAAATATAGTAAGAGAAATGCCGATTAAAACCAACTATCAGATTGGCAAAGAGCTCAACCTTTCATAACACAGTGTTGGCAAGGGTGTGGGCAGACAGGCTGTCGCAGCAGCAGCAAGTGTGAATGCACATGACCTCTGTGGAACAGGACTGGGTGTGAGCTCTCAAAATGTAAAACACACACACCCTTTGACCCAGCAATTCAGTTCCTAGGAGCTGACCCTTCAGATCCAGTGGCCCTGTAAACAAAGACCCAAGTTCTCTGGTGCTTGCAACCGCAGTTTGTAAAACTCAGGCCTGAAAACCATCCAACATGCATGGGAGGTGGCTTTCAAAATGAAGGTCGGAGCCGGGTGTGATGGCTCAAGCCTGTAATCCCAGCACTTAGGGAGGCTGAGACAGGAGAATCGGGAGTTCAAAGCCAGCCTCAGCAATGGCGAGGCGCTAAGCAACTCAGTGAGACCCTGTCTCTACATAAAACACAAAACAGGGCTGGGGGCGTGGCTCAGTGGTCGAGTGCCCCTGAGTTCAATCCCAGGTACCATAAATAAATAAGTGCAGAGCTGTGGACATCGCAAAGCCAACGGGCTGGATTTGGCCCATTGCTGCCAGCTGACTCTGGCTCCAGCCTGTTTTGTGTTCACATTCTTGTATGTTGGGGGTGCTGGGATTTAACTCAGGGGTGCTCTACCACTGAACTATACCCGCAGCCCTTTAAAAATTTTTTTAAATTTTGAGACAGGGTTTCAATTGCTGAGGCTAAACTGCTGAGGCTGTGGTCCTCCTGCTTCAGCCTCCTGAGTGGCTAGGATTTCAGGCGTGCACCACTGTGCCTAGATGACTCTTTCTTCCTTTTGAATGCTACATTATTTTCTAGAACCCAGATACTCCATCACTGAACTGCATCTCCAGCTCTTTTTGTACTTTTTATTTTTAACTTGAGACAGCATCTCATTCAGTTGCCCAGGCTAGTTTGGAGCTTGCCATCCTCGTCCCTCAGGCTCTGGGGTCCCTGGGATCACAGGTGTGCCCCGCCACGCTCAGGTCACATTCTTCATGTTATGCAGGCCTTACTTACTGCAAAACAATGTTTGAAGGGTATCTGAAACAGTTAGGGTTTACCCAAAGGGAGTGGAGCTAAATGGGGGGCGGGCGCCGGACGTGTGTTAGAGCCCCTCTGAAGAGAAGCCAGCAGACCAGAACGCTTGGGAACCCATTTGCCCTGCATGGCACCTACGCTGCTCTGCCACCAGATGGCAGCACTTGCTCACCTCAAGCTGGCAGAGCAGGCCTGCCCAGGTTGGGTGGCTGCGATGGCAGATGGCCCTTAACACCTACTCGGCTTGGCCCACGATGTTTTGTTTTATTTTGTTTAACTCAGGGGCGCTTAACCACTGAGCCACATCCCCAGCCCTTTTTTTATTTAGAGACAGGGTCTCACTAAATTGCTTAGGGCCTCACAGAGTTGCTGAGGCTGGCTTTGAACTTGTGATCCTCCTGCCTTAGCCTCCCAAATCGCTGAGATCACAGGTGAGTGCCACCGTGCCCAGCCAGCAGTGTTTTAAACATGGAGCCAGCATTTGACAAATCTGGATTTCTGGTTTCTCTTGAGCTAGTTGATACCGGCAGCAGCTGGGCATGGAGGGCTACAGTCCCCAAGTCACGCCAGTTCCCAGCATGACTGCCATGTTTCACCTGGGCTGCTGTTTCTCCAGAGGCCTTCCCCCTCACTGGCCTTCCTCTCTCCTTCCACTGGAGCTGCTGATGGGTATTGAGGTGCAAGGGGGACATCAGCTCGGATCCAGTTCTACACCGGACCTTGTGACCTTGAGCATGATACATGACCTCCAGGCCTCAGTGTCCCCATCGGCAAATGGTGCTGAGTGGCCACTCTCCAGAGCTGTGGGAATGCCTGAGTGCTCTGCCATCCAGCAGGTGCTAGGTGTTCAGAAGCGGAGACACTCAGGGCCTCGCTGAGTTGCTGAGGCTGGTTTTGAAGTCGTGATCCTCCTGGCTCAGCCTCCCAAGCCAACATACTTTTAAAAATAAACAAACGCTGTATGTGTGATTGTTCTAGTCTTATTATCCTGTCGCCAACAGGCCTTCTCTTCTGGCTAACTGCAAAAACTAGTCCAGACTAGATTTCCTTGTTTTGCTTTTGCAGTGCTAGGGATGGAACCCAGGGCCTCACACGCCACGCAAGCACTTCAACACGGGGCCACACCTGAGTGCCACACCAGATTCTAAGATAGTCTGGAGCATCCTCTACACAATCCCAGTGCCTGACAAGTACGCTGCCTTACTGTTACTTGTTCAAAAGATAAACAATTTCCTTTGTTTAAAATGTCCAGTGGCCATGTACTCCCCTCGGCCTGTGAGGCTGTGACAACTCCCTGGGTTTCCAGCCTCCTCTTCCGCTGTCCCCTTGTGCACTCCAGTCCAGCCTCGCCACCTCTCAGCCTCAAGCCTGTTCCTGCCTCGGAGCCTTTGCACTTGTGCCAAGCGGCCCCTTCCCAGAGCTCCCTGGCAGGCCCTCCCCAGCCCCCGCCCATGAGCTCCCCGCCTTTCCATGTGGCTCTACCCTGGCCCTTCACAAATCACCATCTCAATCTCCATGTGCAGTTATTTATGTTTATTGTCTTTCCCCAGGGGCCACATCCACCAGGGCAGGTCCTTGTCGGTTTGTTCGCTTCCAAACTCCGAGCCTGGAGCACATCAGGTGCAAACAAACACAGGCTGAAGGGATTCCTGGACTGGGGTCAGTCCTCATGACTACCATGATCTACAGGAAGGCCACCAAGTCGGGTCCCTTCCCAAAGTGTTTGGAGCATGTCAACATTGATTCACTGTCTCAGGTGACAAACCCCCATCCTGAGGCCAGGGCTGGGGGGAGCTGGGAATGGGGTGGGTGGGTCTCCCCCCAGGCTCCTAACTCCCCCCAACCCAGCCCACCAGGAAACACCAGGAGGCGGCCAAGGTTAAGCAGGTCTCCCTGCTCTGTTATAAATATATTATGTACATCCAAAACATGACATTAAAATATTACTCCGTATTACAGAAAAGATATTAAGGCTTTCTATTATTTACATTAAACAAGCAAGCACCTTTAAAAAAAAAAACCAAAACAAAAAAGCCCCACGCTGCCTTCTCCGACACACCTTGGCCAGAAGGGACATGGTACCCATCCCCAGTGACCACAAGCCTTCACAGGGCCATGCTCTGTGAGGATCTCTGTGTACGGGGGACACCAGACCTGGCTGGACCCACGTGAGCAGGCGGCGGTGGGGTGAGCAGGGGCGTCTAGACGTGGGTGGGGGATTCTGGCCTTTTCTGGTCAGCTGCCCTCAGGCCCTTGCGGGGCTTCCCATCGCCGGGTGGACAGGCAGGGCTGAAGGTAGTGGCTAGGGCTGTCCCCTACCAAGGCCTCTGGGTCAGTTTTATAGGACCATGGCTGGACAGTGGCTTGGGGACACATAAGTGTCCTGGGGCCTCCCTATACCACTGGTGTCAAAGAAGGAAGGACACAGAGGTGACTCAGCAGCTCAAGGCCAGACACACTGAAGGGCTTTCTGTGATGGGTGGCAGGTGTGCAGGGTGTGGTGACCCTTCTGCCCGAGGGACGCTGGCAGAGCAGGGCTCTTTTCTGCAGAGTCAGACTTGGCAGATGGAGCAGCTGGCTGGCTGGGGAGGCCCAGGAAAGGAAACAAGAGGAAATGAAAAAATCAGTGGCTCAAGTATTCTGTGTCATGAGGGTGGGCTGGGGGTGCCCAGGCCCAGCCCAGGAAATGTCCTCTCCACTTGGAGGGGCCAGCTCGAAGAGGCTGGAGTTTGGCAGATGGCTTCCGTCTGGGGCTGGGGGTGGCAACCAGGGGGGACATGTTGAAGTCACTTGACCTTCTGGGCCCACTTCATGTCGTCTGCACGAGGCTTCTCGCCCGTCAGGCCCTGGATGAGGCCCTCCAGGCGCCGCCAGAAGCCCACCTTCTCCAGCGGGTAGTTGAGCCAGCCTGCAGCAGAAGAGCCCAGGGGTGAGTGGGGAGGGGACCGGCCACCGGGAGCCTGCAGGCTGAAGCGGAGGTGGCCAACGTCACAGCCTCCGTCCCACCCTACACTCCAGCTTAGGACGCCTGGTGCCCTGGGAACACCTCACCCTTCTGGGTGGCCGTGGGCCCGTCCCAGCGGGGAGTCCCCGTCTCAGGCCTTTGTACTTCCTTCAGGTCTGTGCTTAGGGTCACCTTCCCAACACCTTAGTAAGGGGACTGTCCACTCCCTCCACTGCATTAGGCTCCCGCCGACTGTGGCCCCCCAGCGGGAAGGGGAGGCTGTTTTATTCGCTGCTGGGTCCTAAAGCCCACAGCAGACGGGCACACAGCAGGCGCTCAGCAAACCTCTGCTGGCGGCTGGGTGGCTGGAGCCACAGCTCCCTGAAGTGGGGTGGGAGGTCTGTCCTGGTTATGTGGCATCTTCAGCACCTGGAGGAGTGCCCGGCACGCGGCTGACGCTCCCCACACGTGTGTTCCGAGGCCTCGTGAGGGCCGGGCCCGCCCTCCCGTGGTCCGCACCTGTGGTGATGCAGAAGTAGGTCTCGTGGGGCGAGACGTGGTGGATGCGGTGGTGTTTCCGTGGCAGGATGATGTGCCAGTCCTGTAGGAAGGTGACCCAGCGTGGCAGCCCGAAGTAGGTGTGCGACCACTTGTGGATCTGGTTGGTGAAGGTGCCGAAGATGCTCAGGCAGAAGACGAAGCACTCCCAGGGGTACAGCTGCTCCAGGGCCTCTGTGGGCAGGGGGGGCGCGTCACACAGGGTGGGGCCATGGCCATCCAGCCCTCACCCTGTCCCTGGGCAGCTCTGGCGCCAGGATGGCACCCAGGGAGGACTTCCAACCTCAGCCAGCCCCAGGCCAGCCGGGCCACCCCCTTTCCACTTGGGGGTCCCACAGGAAGAAGCACAGGGGCCAGTTAGGAAGGTGGACGCTGCAGTTGGCCAGGGCGGGGTTCAGATCCTGCCCCCGCGCCTCCTGGTCACATGAACTTGGGTTGGGGACGATGTCTCTGGGTCTCGCCTTCTTAATCACCGACGCGGAGCTAAGGTTCACCAGGTTCCCTGACGCGGGCCTGGTGCAGGAGTCTCTCCTGGGGACAGACCCCCACGGGAGGCAGGCAGGCAGGGCAGAGCGGGGACAGCTCTGCAAAGAGGGGGTGAGGGGGCTGTGACCCCGTGGGTGTTCTGGGCACCAACAGCTCCACAGAGCCTGGCACTGGCCTTCCCTGGGCTTTTTCGGGGGCTGGCTTCAGGCTCATCCCGAGGGGAGAAGCTGGGCCTCCCGGGGCAGGTGACTGGAGGGCAGCAGGGCACTCAGCAGCCACTCCCTGCGGCGGCCACACACCGGGGAGGGGGCAGCGTGGGCCAGGCACCCACGCGCCTGCAGATGGTCCACCGACAGGAGGCACTCTAAGGTGACCAGGGTGTGGCCACCTCTCCTCCACCAGCACTCGTGGTAAATGGACTGCCTTTGGGACAAATCCCTCCAAGAGCAGGCGGCAATGGGGCCAAGTTCAGCGCCGCTCCCTGCTGGGGGAGCTGTGGGGGCGCAGCCTGCTCCCACCCAGAGCCCCAGGGCCAGCAGTGTGCAAAGGGCTGCTGGGCAGGAGCAGGGGGCAGTGGCGACTGGCAGACTGGAGCAGCTCAGGCCAGGGAAGCCACGTGGGGACGAGGACCCAGGTGCAGGCCACAGCCCAGCTCCGACTGCCCAGGGGCAGCTGGAGACCCCATCTCCGTGCCCAACACCCTGGCTCCAGGACCACCAACGGACCACACCCAGAAACACCAGGGGCAGTGGGCCTGTCCCCGACGCCCCCTCCTGGCCGCCCCAGCTGTGCCCTCACCTGGGCTCTGGGTGCGGAACCCATAGGCCATGTGGAGCAGCGGCAGCAGCATCACCAGGCAGTTGTCACCGTTGGTCTCGATGAAGTCGTGCCGTGTGATGGCTGTGGGGTCGATGTGGTGCTCTCGGAACGGCCGGATGAAAGCCTGGTGCGGTGGGGTGCCGACCAGTCAGCCCGCGGCCGGCTGCCTGCCACTCCAGACCCTGGGACGTCCACCAGCCCATGGGACCTCCGCTGACCCCGCCTGGCCTGGGGCGCAATGGGCCTGGCAGGGTCCCCCCCGCCCCGGACTGTCTCCCCAGAACACCTGCAGAGGCCCCTCCCGGGGGCAGCGGCCCCGTCTCCCCAGCATCAGAACCCCTCCTTTAGAAGGGAACGTCGGCCCTTCGTTGGTACAAGCTGTTCCGAGAGCTGACGTGTGCAGGCCCGGCCAATCGGAGCACCGGCCCTCTGGCCACAGGGACTGGCTGGGCAGCGGGCACGGGACCCAAGGCGGGCCAGCGGGAGTGAGTCTTGGGACTTTGGCTGCAACTGGGGGAGAGGAGATGCTCTCTTGTTCTGAGTGGGCTGGGCAGATGTGGGCAGGCAGCTGGCAGCCACCCTGGCACCTTGTGAGGGGAACGTGGAGAGAGATGGAGAGACCAAGAATGGGGGTTCTGCTGGCAGCTGTGGGGGACTCGGCCATGCCTGGACCGGCTCTGACCTGGCATCGTCAGTTACGGGAATGAGAATCACATTGACCAAGCCAGGCTGGGCCCGCGACCACTGAGCCACATCCCAGTCCTATTTGGTGTTATATTTTGAACTCGTGATCCTCCTGTCTCAGCCTCTCAAAGTGCTGGGATTACAGGTGTGTGCCACCACGCCCGGCCTGGGTTACATTTTCTGCCAACCAAAAAGGTCCAACCGAGCCAAGATCAAGTCCGATTAAAACCGCAGTGAGGTGCAGCTGGGAGGGCAACAGGGACACAACTTGTCCCCAGTTCAAGGCAGGCCCCACTGACGCTCTTGGACACCTGGTCCTGACGCCTTTGGGACACAGTGGGAAGGGCAGGAAGGGACGACGGGCCCACTTTTCGGACAGGGAGACCAAGGCTGAAAGGAAAGGGGGCTCTTCCCACTCGCGCAGCCCGACATACCTTCCCCACAACGGGCAGCTCCACGGAGCCCCACGTGTCAGCTCCCCAGTGCACCAGGCCAGAGAAGAAGTCCGCAGTGACAGCCCCTGTGACTGTGGGCAGAGGAGCACGAGCTGGAGACGGCCCAGGCAGAGGGCACCTCAAGCACACACCTCTCACCAGCTCGCACGTCTGTTGGGGAAGGAAAATGTCCCTTCTCCACTTGGGATACCTTCCCTGTGGACGGAGCCTCTGCCCCTCACGAGAGGCAGGCCCGCCTGCCAGAGTCTGGAGAACAGGCAGGGCAAGGTCAGTTCCCCGGTGTCCGCCCTGCAGGAGCTGGCAGTCGCCCCACACAGCAAGTCCGCTCGGCTCCGTGCTGCCTGGGGCCCTGTCCTGTGCCTGGTGTCAGAAGGTGCCCTGGTTGTAGGCAGAGGCCCCACGCTCACCCCAGCTTTTGGTCACCCTGCACGTGACCCTGGGCTCTCTAGCTGCCTTGCCTTGTCTGTCTGCCACCTGCTTAGCACCGAGTGGGTCCCTTGGAGACCAACACCACTCACTCACCTGAGGGTTCAGAACAGCACAGAGACGAGCAGTCAGAGCAGCACAGCTCCACTGCTGACTTGCTGTGTGACACTGCACGTGTCACTTAACATCTCTGTGCCTGTTTCCTCTCGGAAGACAGGAATGATTATTGTGAACACAGCGGCCACCGCTGGGTAGGCACTTTCTCAGCATGAGGCACACGTGCTCTACCTGCCGGAGCTTGGTGAATCCTCACGGTCTGCTAGAGACCTCAGTACCATCCCCACTCCCGTGTCACAGGGGAGGAGACGGGCCTGGAGAGCGGAAGGAACTGGACCCAGGTCACCCACAGAGCAGGTGGTACACCCGGGCTCAGGCCCTGCCTGGAGATCCAGACCCAGCGTCAGTGACACGGCCCTGTGCACGTGGGGAAGGGCCTGGAGGGCCGGGCGAGGCGATCCTCCAGGGCTGGGGCCCGGCCGCCCCGTGCCTCACACACAGCCCTGCGCCCTCTGGACTCTGCCCTGCTGCCCTCTCTGCCTGGGACTCCTTTCCCAAGACACAGCACAGCTCCCCCCACCCTCTCCTTCAGGTTTCACTGATGCGTCCTCCCTGGACACCTGACCTAGGTGACCACACCCGCCACATCCCCAGCCTGGTTTTATTTTTTGTTAATTTTAATTTTTTTTGACACAGGGCCTCTCTAAGTTGCTTAGGGCCTAAGTGGCTGAGGCTGGCTTTGAACTCGAGATCCTCCTGCCTCAGCCTCCTGAGCTACTGGGATCACCGGCGTGTGCCCCTGCACCCGGCAGCTACAGCTGCGACCCTGGTTTCTTGTTTATAGCCGTATCCTGGGTGTCAGCCCGTATCTGGGCTCTGTGAAGCGTGGCGCATAGTAGGCCCTCAGTACAGTACAGATTGCTGTGTTCAGGCAGAGGCTGCATCAATCAAGCAACACCTGGTGACAGCCCCATGTGTGCCATTCGGGCGGGACACGGTGACGATGTCCTGACTGTGCTGCCCGTGTCACTGACTACCACTGGCAGCAAAGGGCAGAGCCGGAGGCCACCGAGAGCAGTGTCGCGGGCCGGTGCCCTCCTGCGCCCTCCCCAAGCAGCTTCTTGTGGGACTGCTGTTTGAAGCCTGTGTTCCCAGCCCCTTGGGGACAGCAGACTGGGCCCTGGAGCACTGTGGAGGCTGCAGAAGGCCTGGACACCTCCCTGGAGAGCGCGGCTCAGGACCCAGGGTACAGAACTAAGTGTCTGGGTCGCCGCAGACACACAGTTCTGATGGTCGGGCCCGAGAAAGAACTTTCTGGAGACTCCGGGGTGCCCATGCCTTGTGTCCAGCAGGCCTGCTCCTCGGGAGGCGAGGGTGGCTGGGCGCGAGGCAGGCAGACCCGTCCTTGCTGCTCCCCTGAACCCCTTTCCCAGAGGTCAAGCAGCTGATTCCTCCTTAGCATCTCCCTCAGGGTACAGGTCACCTGAGGGTCACTTGTGTGAAACCACACCCCAGCAGACGCCTTGGGCCACACTTCCCGGCCCTGTTCTGTCCAGGGCACTTCTGACACCTGAGATGGCTGCACGTGATCTCCGTTCCTTAGATGCGGAAAGAGGCTTGAAGCAGTCAAAGCACCACCCCTGGTCACGTGGCCTGCAAGTGGCAGCTTTGGGACAGCAACAGGTATGCCTACCACCTCCACCTGCACCACAGACGCCCAGGGCTGGCTCAGAGCTCCTCCTGCACACACGGGAGGTGGCCACGCTGCCTCTGCCCACCAGGAGGGACAGAGGCCATGCCACAAGGTGGAGCTGGGCTGAGGGCCGGAGGCCTCATCTCTCACCACGGTATTGCTGTGTGACCCAGGACAAGCCCTTGTCTCCTCTGGGCCTCAGCATCTTCGGCTGCACAACGAGGGCAGTTTGCAGCCACAGGCAAGAAGCAACAAGAGGCAAGAGGGGTATGGCCTGGGGCACGGCCTGGGGCACTGCAGAGCCCAGGTCCTTGTCCTTTGTTCTGGGCTCTGGGTAGGACTGGACGAAGCCCCTTCCAAGGGCTCCCTTGGTGGTTCAATGGGGCCAGCCTCCAGCCTGCTTAGGGGACGTGTCCAGCCATCTCCCAGGTCGGGACGCAGCTTCTCCGCCTGTCCAGGGTACGAAGGGGTGGAAACCACCTCTGAGGGGCCACTCGTGCAGGCTGGGGCTTTGCAGCCACATGGTGTCAGCCGGGCAGCCCAGCAGGCCCCCAGGGGGTACGTTTCCATGTTGCCGTTCTCACAAGCTGTTCCGCTCTGGGCCCCGTGTGCCGGCCTGGCGCCCGGCTTGCTCCTGCCCCTCATCTCCCTCCCACTCCTGTCCTGCGGAACCACCGACTGGCTGCCAGCAGTGCAGACTGACCGAGCCTGTTCTAGAACTTTCTACCGTCCATCCACACCGTCATGGGCATCATCAACATACCCTGCTCTTCGCTGACCCAGTGTCCTGTCATCCAGGTGGAGCAGGATATGTTCTCCACTGGGCCATGGTGGCGTCTGGTTGGTGTGTCTTCCCCTGAAGCCATAGCTAACACTCTGCGCCAGGTGAACAGAAGTGCTCGCTCCTCTGGGCAAAGATGGCGCACGTGTCTTTAACCCGAGGACCCTGGCCAGCACCTTGGCTGCTTCAGGTCCTCTAATCCTCCACTGCGCCAAGGCCGACGCCGAGTGGCCACACATCTAATCGCCTTAACTGTCCTGGGCATGTAATGCTCCGGGTGATGAGAGCCGTGGTAACAGCGTGAGGAAACGCCTCGCCCAGGGCCAGTCTTCACCCGAGCTTCCGGCACACTGCACTGTCCACGGGGCTGGGGAGGGTGCCCTGGGGCTCGGTGCCCCACACCTGGATGGCAGCTTCTGCAGGACCTCCTCCCAAGGAAGCGGGGGGACAGGAACTTGAGGGACCTGCACATCTGAGCCAGGTGCTCGGGGCCAGGCTGCCTATGTGAGATGTAAAGGGCCCTTGGCCTCCGACGCCTTCCTCCCCAGACCCAGGCCACCAGCGCAGCACACCTGCAATCCCAGTGACCCGGCAGCCGAGGCAGGAGGATCCCAAAGTGCAGGCCAGCCTGGGCGAGATCTTCCCTCAGAAAGGGAAGCAGGCATCAGCAGAAAGCTCAGGGCACGGAGGGCCCGTGGCCTGCCCGCCGCATCCACACTGGCCAACAGAGGCACCGACACAGAAGCCGAGCGGGCAGGCGGAGACCACGCACCGCAGAGGAGGACTTCTAGAACAGGCCACTCGGCCAAAGTGCAGCGTCTCTTCAGGGCCACAGGGACAGGCCCACAAAACCCCCACATTCAGGTCTGGGAAACAGGGGTGCAAGAGCCCACCTTCTCCATCATCAGGGTTAACAGGGGTGGCCAGCGACAGACAGCGCCCCAGAGGAGGCTCAGGTGGGTCAAGGCCTCCTCTCCCAGAGCCTCAGTCTTGTCGCCTGTCAAGTGACCAGTCCCTGGCCTTCAGGCCTTCGTGCCGCAGACCACTGTCAGGAGGCACGCAGGCAGGGCTTCCCTCCCCTTCTGCAGGCAACAGCTCCGGATGGGGCCTCGGGGATGGCTCTTCCTAGAGCACAGACTCCAGGCTGCCTGCCTGCGAGGCTCCTTTGATGGGGGCAGGGTGGAAGGGACACAGAAGGCTCTTTGTCCCAGCCCTGCTGGTGGCTGGGTTGTGGCTGGAGGCTGGCTCGCCCTGGGGCAGCGTCAGCCACCACCATTCCCTGCAGACGCTGGCATGGGGACAGTTCCCTGCAGGCTCCCCAACTCACCAGTGATGTGAGACAGTCCCTGGGCCTCTTGGGCCTCTGCTTCCCCGCAGGTCACCCAGCTGGCGCCTCTCCATCCTGCCTACTTGAAGGCCTGGTGCAGAGACGGAGTGGCCAAGAGGCACAGAGGACACAGCCCAGGGGGTCTGGGGCGTTGCTGAGCCCGCCCTGGGCCCAGGCCTGCTCTCCAGCTCAGACTCAGCTCCAGACTCCCACCTCCACCTGACGGCCGAGCCTGAGGCCACTCCTCCTGGCCCCCTCACTGACCTCTGTGCTCCCTTGGCTCTGCCAGGCCGCCCTCACCATCGCCAGGACTCCCACGGGCCCCACCTGGCTCTTCCCCTGCTTTCCAGGGCAACAAGCAGTGGGGCCATCGCCCTGCACCTGCCTGCCCAGGGGCAGGACCTGCAGTCCAGAGCTGTCTCATCTGTCCCCACCACCTCTCTGAGCTGCCACCAACCCTGCGCTGGATTCCTTTCTGTCCCCCTAACATGCAGGCACGCACCAGCCACAGGGCCTTCACATTTGGGGCTTCCTCTCCTGGGCCGCCCCTGCCAGGCCTCCCTGTCCCCGCGCCTGCCCGCCCGGGGCCTGTGCGCTGGCTTTACCAACTGCACACCCTCCATGCTTTTGCTTTGCTTGATTTCTTGGGCCTGCCTGGGGCACCGTAATCTCTGGAGAGATAGTGACGGGTAGGGGGCTGGCACGGTGCCCTCCCGCCTGCATGTTAACACACAAATCAGGGCAGCTATTTGGATCGATTGGGGCTCTGTCAACACCACTATCAGGGGTTGTCTATTCTTATCAGCCAGCAGCAGCGTGGCGGGGAGCCACGCCTTCCCACAGGTTGCTTCACAGTAGGCGCTGGACGTCCAGGCCCCAACCAGGGAGGAGGCTGCGCCCTGATGTCCCCACATCTGGCCCGCAGAGCACACACCTGGCTTGGGCCCCATGTTCCCTGGCCTCGTGAGGATGGTGCCCAGGACCTCTTCCCAAGGTTGCCACAGAGTGCCGGTACAGGGCCTGGCACCCAGCAGGGGCTCACAAAATAGCCACCACTGGAACTGACCAGCTGCGTGATGGCAATGTCCCTGCTCCTCTCCTGCCGCTGGCCCCCCAGCACTAGGCCCACCTCAGGAGGCAGGGGCCACAGCAGTCTCATTTTATTTCAGGTACTGGGGATTGATCACAGGGGTACTTAACCACTGAGCCATCTCCCCAGCCCCTTTTATTTTTTATTTTGAGACAGGGTAACACTAAGTTGCCAAAGCTGGCCTCAAACTTGTGATCCTCCTGCCTCAGCCTCCTGAGTCAGCGGGTTCAGGTGGGTGGCACCATGCCCAGCTTGGTTTTATTCTACATGTGTGGGAAATGGGGCTCAGAGATGCCAGGGACACACAAGCAGCAAGAATGACCCGTTTGTGGGGCTGGGGTTATGGCGCAGTGGTAGAGTGCTTGCCTAGCATGCGGGAGGCACTGGGTTCGATCCTCAGCACCACATAAAAAATAAAATAAAGTTATTGTGTCCACCTACAACTAAAAAATAAATAAAAAAAAAAAAAAAGAATGACCCGTTTGTGCAACCTGCTCATCTGAGGAAGAGGCTTGGGTTACTGCAGGTCCTTCCTATCCCTGGGGGCAGGTAGGGCCCAGGCTCTGCAGTTCTGGACAAGTCACCCTCATTCCCTTCCAGCTAGTCCGGCCCCCAAACCCAGCACGTGGCCTGCCCAATCCCAGCCCCAGATGGCTCAATTAGTGGCCTGAGCACTATTGGCTTAGGCCGCCAAAATGCTTTTAATGAGATTGTGGGCACTGAACCCTGGGGGAGGCCAGGCAGGAGCAAAGGCACGGCTGCCCCTTACTAGGAGGGCTGAGTGCCTGGGAGAGGGCAGCTGAGCCCCGGGCCGCGAGGGGCAGGGTCCCCAGGGCTGTGTGGTGTTTTTCCTCAAGGGGACTCTCGGCCCCTCCCTTCTGACTCAGTTTCCTCATCTGGAAAATGAGGACATTTTCTTCACCAGCTGTGGACAGGGGCAGCCTGATGGTGGAAACACCAGGTTTTAATAGACTGCAGCTCACTCCTTCATTCGTGGATTCAGTAAATACTGTGCACCGCCCTGTGCAGGCCTCAGGCTTGGGCAGAGACAGCGTGAGCAGAAGAGTCTGCCCTTGAGCCGACGTGGGGCATGTAGAGCACAGAGCACGGTGGGGGGCCACATGTGAGGGGACGGCTATTTTTTTTCTTTAACGGTGGGGACAGAACCCGGCGCTCTACCGCTGAGCTACATCACAGCCCTATTTATTTTTCATTTTGAGAAAGGGTCTTGCTAAGTGGCTGAGGTTGGCCTTGAACTTGTGATCCTCTCGCCTCAGCCTCCCACGCTGGGATCACAGGCCTGCACCACCATGCCCCACGGCTATTTTCGAGGAGCAACCAAGAAGGGCCTCCCTGAGGAGGTGACCTCTAAGCACCTTGGATCATGTACCCATGTCTTCTGAGGAAAAACTTCCAGGCCCAGGGAACAGCACACAGCCCTGAGGTATGTGGAAGGGGCCAGCGTGGTGGGCGCAGGGCAAGCAGCAGGAGGTGACCGGTGGGTGCAGTCGAGGGAGGAGCTGGGATCTACCTAGGCACACAAGGTGGACAGGGCAGCAGGAGGCCTGTGGCTCCAGCAGGACCCTCCCTCAGCCCGTGTGGACACTGGCTAGTGGGGAGCAGGGGAGTGAGGACTGCAGGCGCAGGGTGGGGGCGGCAGTGGCTGGAACCAAGGTGTCCTGAAGGTGGAGCCGAGGGCACGTGTGCGGAAGCAGGCCAGGAACCGGGGATGACGTGGGGTGCCGGAGGCGCCACCATCTGCGATGGGAAGGCGGCCCCCAGCATGTGACGGGAGCGTGCACGCGCACTGGGGCGGGCTGGAAGCATAGCCACTCACCGACGCCCAGGATGACGAAGGGCGTGTGCTCCCAGCGGGCCAGCAGCAGGAGGTGGACCAGGTTGTGGGCGAGGAGGCCGAAGCACAGGACCACGGAGCACCACTCCTGGAGGCGCTTGCCTGCGGGGAGAGGGTGGGTAAGGACAGCGGCGCCAGGGGCCAGGGCCCATGCCAACCCCACCCGCCCACCTCACAGACAAGCCCACTGAGGCCCGAGAGGGCCTCGGGCCTGCCCAGGGTCACAGGCTGAGGCCCCATGCTTGCGAGGCTGCCCTGCACGTGCCAGTCCTGTGCAGAAGGGCCTCAGGCCATCCCCGCCCTCCAGGTTCTCTGGAGCCGCCTGAAGGACCCTGAGGAGCTTCCCTCCCATCTTAACTGAAGCATCGGGCACTACCTGTGGCCTTGGCGGGCCATCATCTGGAGGTGAGGCTATGAACAGCCTCTGCTGCTGGAGGCTCAGATTCTGCCCGGCCTCTCCTCAGCAGGTTCTAGGCCAGAAGAGAGCCTGCTGCTCCCCTTGCCCCCTGCACCTGGAGATCTGCAGCTGCTCCTGCAGAGCTCAGCCTGGAGCCTCCACCTCCGGGAAGCCCACCTGGAGGCCACCGCCTCAGCTTCCGGGCTCTCCCACTATGGGTGCACCACTGAGACCGTAGCCGAGGGTGAGCTCAGGAGACGGCCGGGGACACGTCTGGCTCACTCTGCGGGGCCCTGGCACTTGGTGCTCAGTATGTGCTGTGGAACAAACAAGTCCCCAGCCACAGTCCTAAAGGAAGACGCCCAGGCTGTCTCAGGTGCCCTCAACAACATGCCTTGGGAAGGAAGTCTCAGGCTGTCTGTCCAGACGGAACCGGAACCGAGGCTCAGAGGCCCCACAGCTCCACACCCACCCTCACCCAGAAGCAGGACAGCTGCCTCAGAGCAGGCAGGAGGATGCCAGGGTCACACCCTGCAGCCTCCTGCTGAGAAAGGTCAGAGGCTGAGGAAGAGCGAGGACTTCGGCAGAGGTCACGGCAGAAGTGGGCCCGCAGCTGGCCTGCCCGTCTCGGAGGGCCGGTCCCGCGCAGTCTTCCAGCCCCAGCGCCCCAGGAGGGGTCACCACAAGCAGGCCCAGCCCAGGGCCTTCCCCTTTCCAGTTCCTGTTTATCCAGGGCCCTGGGGTTCAGACAGCAGGAAGCCCCAGGGGCTGTGGGGGCACAGCAGGAAATCAAGCACAGGTGACCCCTCCCTGCCAGCCTCCCTCTCAGCCTGCAGGGGCAGAAAGCGGGCAGAGTGGACGGGCAGAGTGGGCGGCAGCAACGGGTCAGATAACAGCAGTGCTGATGCCTGCGTCTGCAGGCCCCTATGGGTCCCAGGCAGCCACACCAGGGATGCTGCGAACCAGATCCCCCCACAGGTTTTGCTCTTGGTTTTTTAAAAAAATAAGCTAAATTTAAAAATCACATAAATTCCTAGTTTCCTGCTTCCCTTGAGAACACAGGCTCCGGCCTCCCTGGCCTGGGCAGGTGCAAGCCACTTCATCCAATGGGGTCCCCTCCCCGCCCTTGCACTGCCCGGATGGCAGCCCTCGCCGGGCTTGTGAGGTCATCTGAGCAGGGGTCACAGTCAAGTCTCAGCCCCTTCAAGGAAGGAACGGGGATCCGCGTTCCCAGGTGAGGACGCCGAGGCTCAGGGCTGGGGTGGATCCTGGACTTGTAAATGGGACACGTTCGCCCGGACATTCTGGGCTGTCCCGATTTCAAAGACAGCCCAGCTCTTTCCCTGTCCATGAAAACCATCCCTGAAAGCTGAATATTCCCATCTAAACTCCACCCTTTGGAATCTGGGTCCCTCTGCAGATGGAGAACCTCAGGTCTGATCCACAAAAAAATCCACACACGATGGTCAGCAGCCCTCGTGGGGAACCTGGTAGGAGCCGGGTACAGCGCTAAGGATGGCGTCAGCCACCCTCACAGCTTCCCAGCTGGGGACCACACTTTCCACTCTCCAGAGGGAGAAAACAGCCTGGAGAGATGAAGTGATCTGTCCAAGGTCACTGGATGGTCAGGGCATGGACCATCAGGCCCGTGAGGGCAGGCAGCCTGAATGTTGCCTCCTTGGATGGGCAGGCAGAGGCCAGGGAGGCGCAGGGCTTCACTCAGGACCCAGGAGGCCCGCCTCTTCTGGCTCCTGGGCCGCAGCCCCTCTCCCACCAGCCGGGGCTTGGCAGACATGGAGGATCCCAGCCCAGCTACAGCAGTGACTGCCTACTGGCCTGGGGGACAGGCCACAGCTGGAGCCTGGCATCAGGCTTGCCTCTTCCTGCTCTGATGGGGACAAGCTCCAAATAACCTGTGCTTCTGACTGCCCCCGACCATCGAGAGACCCTGGGCCTCACAGAGATGGAGGGACTGGACATATAGACAGGGAAGGGACCAGGACCAGAGGAACAGAGATCAGAGTAGGAATCAGACGGAGAAAGAAGAGAAACAGGGGAGCGAAAACGCAGAGACCTGCCCTCTCCGCTGACCCAGAAGCACAGGGGCCCTCGGGCCACTCAGAGCCCCTCTACCCCAGGGTGGGGGCCTCCATGGCAGGCCAGGGGAGGCGGACACTGGATCCAGGCTTCACCCAGCCCTGCAGTGCAGGGCCCCTGAGAAGTGGCACACACAGAGCCAGGTTTCAGCTGGCACCTTCTGGAAGCTGGACGCCTGCCTCACCTCCCGGCCTGCCTCACCTCCCGGCCTGCCTGTCCTTGCAGGACCAGCGGACCCTTCACAAACCCCGACACTTGGTGTGGGGTCGTCTGTTGCTATGAAAGACAAACCCAGAGTGGGATGCTGCGTAGGACCCTCTGCAGCTCCCGGGTCCCCAGGACCAGCCCCACTTGGGGCCAGGCTGCAGTCCCCTCTCTGCCCCACCCTTCGTGGTGGCCTCTGCCGCCCTGCACGCCTCCCCACAGCTCTGCGCACTCCAGGACCTCTCTCTGCCATGGCCCTGCACACGTGCTCTTCTGCTAACCTGGAGCGTTTCTCCCCCGGCCTCGACACCGGACCCTGGTTAACTCCCTTCACAGCGACAGTTAGGAATGTAGAACCCAAGCCTGGCACCGTGGGGCACGCCTGCAAACCCGGCTACGCTGGAGGCTGAGGCAGGAAGACAGAAAGTTTGAGGCCAGCCTCACTGACTTAGTGAGGCCCTGTCTCAAAGTGAAAATAAAAAAGGGCGGGGGTGGAGCTCAGTAGTACAGGGCCCCTCGGGCCAATTCCCAGCACTGAGAAAAAAAAAGAAGAAAGAACACGGAACCCAGAATGCCCCGCATGCTCCAGTCCAGTGTTGCTGCTGACCGGCTGCGTGACCTTGGGCAGGTCACTGCTCTGCCTCAGGAACTGTCTCAACAGACACACTCCCTGCCCTCGCTGACCCTCCCATCTGCTGAGGACAGACAAGGCCTAGTCCTAACCAGGACTGGCATGCCAGTGGACACGTGTGTGCGTGGGTGGGTGTGAGGGGCTAATGGGGACCTCAGCTGCCGCCTCCTCTGGAAAG
This sequence comes from Geosciurus inauris, assembly GCA_004024805.1. Taxonomy (NCBI): domain Eukaryota; kingdom Metazoa; phylum Chordata; class Mammalia; order Rodentia; family Sciuridae; genus Geosciurus; species Geosciurus inauris. The sequence continues at coordinate 19,830 of PVHX01016379.1, forward strand.
TGGAGGTAACAGCTGGGGTGAGGGTAAGGCAAGGGCCTGTGAGAACAAGGCCTGGCACACAGTTGGTGCTCAACAGTTGAATGTGTCAACTGCCCTTGGTATTCACGATCAACTGTCAAGTGCCAAACCACCTCTGGTCCAGGAATCTCAAGCATTCAGTCCCAGAACCCAGAAACCTTTCTCCATTCTCCCTGCTCACCACCCCGGCACCCAGGCTACCTACATTCTACAAATGTGCTGGCGCGTGCCCACCCCGGGGCCTTTGCAACTGCTATTACCCTGGTCTGGACCAAACCCTTTTTCAAATATCCTCAAGGTTCTTCCCTCTTGGTGCAAATGTTACCTGCTCCGAGGCCTGAACTGCCCCTCTCTAAAACATCACTCCTTTCCTAGTTTTCTCCCTTTCCTGCTGTATTTGTGTCACAGAGTTTGACACCACGGGGCAGGAAAACAATTTCCTTGTTCTGAGGTTTGCTGGCTGTTTCCCTACTAAAATGCCAGCTCTGGTTTTTCTGTCTTATTGGCTGCTCTGCCCCCAGGGCCTAGAACAGGGACTGGAATACCTTGAGCCTGACTTCTCAGGTCAGGTCCAGAGAAGTCAAGGTACTTCCCCAAGGCCACACAGTGAGGAGACAAAGGCCTACAGAAAGTGATTTGGAAGAATCGGTATGACCAGGCTCTCCTCCTTTCCCCTCCAGGTCAGGAGGAGAGAAGGCCTCCATCATGGTTTGGGGCACCAGGAGGCTGCAGACAGAATATGGCTATTCTTCAGAGAGAAGGATGCTTGGGGAAACCAAAACCAGAAACGAGCAGATACGCAATCATGATGGAGTGGTGACATGGGAGTCACTGGAAGGCTCGCAATGCCTGGGGACGATTTGGGCTGGAGGTAGAGCTGGCTGCCCCATGCCAGGCACCACATGCAACCTCACTTCCTTTCCTAACACCTTCAGGGTGGACACACTTTATCCTGTGCCTGTTTTAGAGGTGAAGAAACTGAAGCTGGGGAGGAAAAGAGGCCTGGCCAGGGTCACACAGGCGAGTTGTCTGGAGGCCAGCCCTCTTCCCCCAAGGAGAGCGGGAGCTTTTCCATGCGGAGGCTGGGTGTTTGGGTGTGGCCTGGAGAAACCACGGCAGCAGGGACTAGGTGCCCGAGTCAGGTTTGAAAAGCTGCACATACAGCTCAGCCCTGGAAGGCTGCAGACTCCGGTGTGCTGGGGCCAAAGAGGAAAAGCAAAGGGCCCAAGGTCATGCAACCCCTTATGGCTGAGGCTGCATTAAACGCAGCCTTTCCAGGGCAGGAAGCCAGGTTGGGGTGGAGGCCCGGGCCCACCCAGGCAAGGGCAAGGCATGGTGGCATCTTTCCCGGCATAAGGAAAGATGTCAGAATGTTTGATAGACAAAGCTTGGCGTGATGGTGACAGGCTGGCAGAGGGACCTCAGGCAGCTCCATTCACCTCACTCTGGAGTCCTCCTCCAGGGGAGGCAGGCAGCAAGGTCCTGGGGCTCACGCCGGAGTCAGGAACGGGATGGGGCTGGCGGTTACTGAGGCATGAACGTTGGGCAAAGCAGGAAGAAACAGGGAGGAGCCTTGTGGGTGCAAAGGGGCAGAACTGAAGCAGGATTCAAGTCGTCTGGGAATATGGGGGCTCTGCCACCCAGGTCCTAATAGAGGGGGTTAATGCATGAACGTGGGGGAGAAGCGAAGGCTGGAGTTGGGGCTTGTGTACACAGGGAGCTTACACTGGGGGATCTGCATCCCCCCATTCCTGGAACCCAGGAACACGGGGAAGGGGTGATGCTCTGCACTGGAGGGTTCCACGGGGTAGGGGAGACGACCAAGATGGGAGGAAGGGTGTCTGGCGTATTCTGCAGGCTCCAAGTTAGGGTTCCTAGGTTGGGCAGGGGCGAGGTCACTATTTGCAGCCCAGGACCCTAGCTAGCACGCAGATGGGCTACTAGGGTGTAGATTCCCGATCCGGGGAAGCCAGGGTGGGATGGGACTTTAGGTGGCCAGGGACAGTGCCTGTAGCTAAGGGGCTTCCTCAGTCTTGAACCGGGTCCTGAAGTGAAGGTTCCCAAGTCTAGGGGCGCTCATTGCGGCCCGAAGTGCCCCGAGGCTAGGATTCCGGACGTGCGGTTCGATGGGAGCCGTTTGGGGATCTGGGACCTGACAGGGAGGCATCACTCATCTGGGAGTGTCTCTGCAGCCAGGAAGCGCCGGAGCTGGGGTTCAGGCTTGGGCTTGGAAAGGACACTGGGATGGGGACCCCGGACCGGGGAGCGTTATTTGCAAGTTAGAAGCCGGGGCTGGAGTTCCCCATCTGGGCCCGAGGCTGGCGCTCCGAGCCAGGGTCGCTGTCCGCAGCCGGGCTGGTGGCTGCAGGCCCCGAGGGGGGCCCGGAGGTCCTACCTGGCGAGTACAGCGCGGCCAGCTCGCGGGCCCCGGCGTGCTGCGCGCCCCAGCGCCGGCAATACGCCGCCTCATCCTCGTCGAGCTCCGGCTGCTGGCCCGGCCCATCCTCGGCGCCCGCCATGGCCACTCGCCCGGCCCGCCCGGTGCGCTCTGCTGGCGGCGGCGGCGGCGGCACGGCCGCGGAACCGCGGCGAGATCACGCCGCCCAATGACCGCCCGGCGCTGGGCGCGGCGGCGGCGCGGGCGGGGCTCTGCCCGGCCTCGCGTCACAGCCAATCGCGGCCCGCGCCGGAAACACGCCGGCCAATCGGCGGTCCCCGAGCCGCAGCCAACCGCGGGCCGGGGGCGGGGCCGCAGCTGGGCGCAGCTGGGCGCGGAAGCGCGGGTGGCGGCGCGTCCCCGCTGCCCGCTCCGCCCCCGCCGGCGCCCTCCGGCCTCCTGGAATCCCGGCAAGTCGCCGCCGACCGCCCCGCCTCGCACTGCCGGGCGGTGCAAAGGGACCGGCCCGGCCCGGTGGCGGGCATTTCTCCAGCACATACCACTAGGCGCCCACGGTGCAAAGTATGCGAGGGGCGGCGCCGGGCCGGAGCCGGGGAGCGCTGGGCGGCCACCTCGTGGGAGGCTCGCCAGCGGGCCGGTTACAGCCGCAGCTCATCGAGCCTACTGTGTGCGGACGGTACCGGGACCTCGCGCCGGCTCACCAGGAGCCCGGAAAGGAGACACCTCGAGCCAGTCCTGGCCCCAGCTGATACTCTCTTTCCAGGGTGGGACAGTAAACTGATGAAAATGACAATAGGAGCCACTGTAAAATTAGTTGAGCGCTTACTAGCTGCCAGGCGCTGGGCCAAGAGTTAGAGAAGCAACACTCGGAGAGGCCCCAGGACTCCCTGCTCGGAGGCGCCCCCTCCTCCCGTCACTGTGACATCACCCTGTTTTGTCCTCACAGCCTTGTCACGAGCAGTGAACTTGCAGTTAGTTCCTGTCTGCTCTACCATAAAACAGTCTCCTGGGGGCAGGGACTTCCTTTGTTCACAGGGAAACCCCCGCTGACTGGAGCCGCAGCTGGCGCATGGTAGAAGCTCCAGAAATGCTTGAACGTGTTGCAGCTCGGCCAGATGCCTTGACTACTGGAGCAGGTGAATGGAAGCCCAGGCGTTCACCCCAGGCTGCCTAACTACAGAGTGATTGCTCATATAGATTCCACACGGTGCCATCAAATGGGAGCTGCCCTAGAGGCCGGGAGCGACCTAAGAGGTTCTAGGAGGGGAGGAAGGATCTTCAAGGATTTCATTCAGAAGCCCTGATCTCCTCAGCTTCCAGCCACCCCAGAGATGTTTTCTGGGCATTCCTACCCTGGGTGGCCACTGCTCCTGGTCTCATGCCCCTTCCTGTCTCCTTCCCATATCTCCTCTCAGGGATGAAGAGCCACCTTGGAATGGCCAGTACAGGCTGCAGCCCGAGTCCTGGCAAATTCTGGTGAACATGGCCTTGTGCCATGCTTAACCGCACAGCTGGGTTTTAACCCAGGAGGTTATCTTGCCTTGCTTGAGTGGGGCCCGGATCTTAGATTTCAGGGAAACACCTCTGTGGTTTTCTGTGTGTCCCCAGACGCCAAGCAGGATGGAGTGGCTGCTCACTGCTGGTGTCCAGAGGCCCCCTCCATGGCCAGGGCCTGATGGTGCTCCGTCCACTCGCTCCACACTTGTTAGTGGAGGGCAGGTGGCCCAGCACTGTTCTAGGGAAGCCGCGGGGAGCAGCGCAGGGTCCTGGCTCTCCTGGAAGGTGTGGGGTAGAAGCCAGGCTTGTTTGATGTTGGAGCCAAGTCTAAAGGAGAGGAGGGAACCAGTTGGGCAGAGGTCTGGGGACAAATGGTTCCAAGCTGAGGAGCCATGAGTGCAAAGGTCCCTGGCCAGGAACTTGCTGTCATGTTCCAGAAACAGCAAGGAGGCGTGTGAGATGGCCCAGAGGTGGAAGGGAGCTGGGGGTTGGGTGGGGGGTGGCAGGAAGCAGGGCCTTGGAAGGGGTTATAGAGCCTGACTTAAAATGACCCCGGGCATCCCCTCCATGCCGGGTTTTGAGCAGAGGAATGGCAGGATCTGATTTCCATTTTAAAAAATAATTTTATTTTTAATAAGTAAGACACATGCATTGAAAATCAAGATGACATAAAAGGATATACATAGAAGTCTTGCTACCCCCCTGGTCCTTCTCTAGTGTACCCCAGGTGAGGAGTTACCTGGTGACGAGTTTCTTGTCTATCGCAGTACTTTCATGTAAATACAGACAAAACAAATATTTATTTTTACTGTCCTCCTCTTTTTACACAAAAGATACATACT
>PVHX01016379.1:24684-43623 GCA_004024805.1 Geosciurus inauris
CTCGCGATTCTCCTGTCTCAGCCTCCCTGAGTGCTGGGATTACAGGCTTGAGCCACCGCGCCCGGCTTGAGCCACTCATTTTAAGTCAGGCTCTATAACCCCTTCCAAGGCCCTGCTTCCTGCCACCCCCCACCCAACCCCCAGCTCCCTTCCACCTCTGGGCCATCTCACACGCCTCCTTGCTGTTTCTGGAACATGACAGCAAGTTCCTGGCCAGGGACCTTTGCACTCATGGCTCCTCAGCTTGGAACCATTTGTCCCCAGACCTCTGCCCAACTGGTTCCCTCCTCTCCTTTAGACTTGGCCCCAGCCCTTTTTATATTTTATTCTGAGACACAGTCTTATTAAGTTGCTTAGGGCCTCACTAAGTTGCTGAGGCTAGCTTTGAACTTGTGATCCTCCTGCCTCAGCCTCTGGAGTTGCTGGGATTACAGGTGTTCACCACCGTGCTGCCCCCCCCCCCTAAAGATATAAATTACAGTCAGGCGCGGTGGTGCACGCCTGTGATCTCAGCACTTTGGGAGGCTGAGGCAGGAGAATCATGAGTTCAAAACCAGCCTCAGCAACGGCAAGGCGCTAAGCAACTCAGTGAGACCCTGTCTCTACATAAAACACAAAATGGGGCTGGGGATGTGGTCGAGTGGTCGAGTACCCCTGAGTTCAATCCCCAGTACCAAAAAAAAAAAAGATATAGGTTACACATTTTTAAAAATGTAGAGTGTACCTTATTAAAGTGTCTAACTCAATGGTTTTTAGTGTATTCGCAAAATTGTCTAATCACTCATTCCAGAACACTGTCATCGTTCCCAAAAGAAACCGCATGTCCAGTAGGAGTGAGTCCTCCCCTTCCTCCGCCCCAGTCCCTGACCACCACTCATCTACTTCCTGCCTCTGGGTTTGCTCCCTATGGATGTTTCATGCACCAGAATCGCGCAACATGCGGCCTCTGGCCTGCTGTCCCTCAGCTCGGTGTCCCTGAGGTCCGTTCACACTGAAGCAGGCTCAGGACCTCAGCCCTTCACCCAGCGGCAAATCCTGTTCCATTGTCCATGGATTGTTTTGGTGTTCAGTGGATGGGCACTCGGGTTGTGTTCCCCCGGGGGCTGAGCAGCGCTGCTGTGCATGCTGGTGCCTGAGGTTTGTGTAGAGGTAGCTTTTCATTTTATCAAGGGGTAGCCCTCAGAGGGGAACTGCTGGGCCAGATGTGGTGAGCTGTGTGAGGAAGCACCAGGCTCGGCCACAGCAGCTGTCCCATCTACGCCCATAGCCATGCACGAGTGTCCCAGCCACTGCGCCTTCTCCACAGCATTTACCACTTTCCACTTTAGGGTGCAGCCATTCTGAGAGAGGGGACCCGATAGTCCACTGTGGTTTTGATTTACATTTCCCCGATGGGTAATGATCAGAGCATCTTTTCAGGTGCTTATTGCTCTTTCACGGATCTTTTTTTTTTTTGGAGAAATACCTATTCAGCTCCTTAGTCCATTTAAAAAATGGTGGTTTGTCTTTAAAAAAAAATTTTTTTTTCTACTAGGTACTGAATCCAGGCATGCGCCATCCTTTTTATTTTTTTTATTTTTTATTTTTTTGGTACTGGGGATTGAACTCAGGGGCACTCGACCACTGAGCCATATTCCCAGCCCTATTTTGTGTTTTATGTAGAGACAGGGTCTCACTGAGTTGCTTAGCCCCACGCTGTTGCTGAGGCTGGCTTTGAACTCGCGATTCTCCTGTCTCAGCCTCCCTAAGTGCTGGGATTACAGGCTTGAGCCATCGCGCCCGGCTCCATCCTTTTTATTTTTTAAGACAATATCTCCCTACATTCCCCAGACTGACCTTGAACTTGCGTTCCTCCTGCCTCAGCATCTTGAGTTGCTGAGGTTCACAAGCATGCACCACGTGCCTGGCTTATTTGTCTTTTGTTGTTGAATTGCAAAAGTTCTTTATATATTGTGGTGGTTAACCTTTCATCAGATAGATGATTTGAAAATATTTTCTATCATCCTGTTGGTTGTCATTTTACTTTCTTAACAGTCTCCCTGATACACAAAAATTTTACCTTTGATGAAGCTCAATTTGTTTTTCCTTTTGTGCTTTAGGTTTCACATCACTGCATTCTTTTTTTTTTTTCACAGCTGCATCATATTCCACAATGTGGCTGGACCATGATTCAGCTAACTGGCCACCTGTGGATGGAGATGGTGTGGGTCTTTGATGTCGCCATGCTTGGCCTGTGCAGGTGGATCAGTACCACACAGCTCTTGAGGGTGGGGTTGCTGGGACAAATGTTAAATGCCTTTGTCATTTTGATAGATACCCATGAACAGATGGGGAGCTGGGTAGAGCTTGCCACTGGAATTCTGTGCTAACTTATATCTCCATGAGCTGTGTTTTGATGGTATCTGTTTTGCCAGCCTTGCCGACATGATCTGGTCATTAAATAAGTAAAATCACAGAAGATGTAAAATCCAGTCCGTCTGCCATGCTAGGTGCATTTCAGGTGCTCCGTGCTCACCTGCGGCAGTTGGCTAATGAATCGACAGTGCAGATAGAGTTTGCACAAAGTTCTGCTGGACGGTGCTGCGACCTTGGGCAGAATTGGGCAGTTACTTGGACTTTACATGGAAAGAGGATCCTTCTGGCTCTGTGAAGAGTGTGGACTCAGGGGTCCTGTGAAGGCAGGAGACCCAGGGGAGGTGGCTGCCCTGGTCCAGGCAGGAGCAATGGAGGGTCAGAGCAGAGCAGCGGCCACGCAGGCGAGGAAGTGGTGGATTCCGGCTGTGCTTTGGATTTGCTGATGGTGCAGGAAAGAGAAAACGAGGGAAGGTGGAGGAGCCGAGGGAAGGTGGAGGAGCCGAGGGAAGGTGGAGGAGCCGGGCCTGAGGTGGGGAAGACGGGCGGGAGCAGGTCGGGAGAAGGTGGAGCGGGTTCTGGTGGGACACCCTGCGTGGGAGGTGCTGGCCCATGTCCTGAGCTGAGTGTCAAGTGGGCATCAAGTTTTGTTGGCCAGAGAATGAGACATGATTTTGGTCACATTCGAGTGAAGCCAGAAAGGAAAGGAAGAGGTCGAGTCGCAGAGCTGAGAGGAGCTGGAGAAAGGCCTGAGGAGGAGGGTGCAGTCAGGGGACTCAGGGACGGGGCACCAGGAAGCAGGAACAGCAGGACAGTAGTGAGGGGTGACAGGACAGGGGATGGGGGTTGGCAGGGCCTAAATGTCAGGCCCCCACTGCCCCCGCCAAGGTCAAGTGCCACAGATGGAGAGGTAACAGGTGGTCTGTGTGTCCCCAGCAGCCAGGGGCCGCCTCTCGGTGTCACCTTGCAACAGGGTGCTTTCTGCTTCTGGAGGAAGATGGGCCTGACGAGGCTCAATGACCTGCCACCACCACCGCTGTGAGAGTTCAGGCTCAAAGTCTGCTCCTCCGGTCACCATCCCTGCCCCTGACCTTTGCAGGGTGAAGAGGGGGAGTACTTCATGAGATGGGAGAGGGATGATATCAGCAAAGGCCTCTCTGAGGAGGTGACTTGAACAGAGACTTGAAGGAATTAAATGAGCCACCTGCAGACACCCAAGTGAGAGGAAGCTCAACGGCCCTGCTGGGTGCCTTCAAGGAAGAGCAAGAAAGCTGTATCGGGCCTTTTTCTGTTAATATAATGAAATGCGTGAGGCTGTGTGCTTTATAAAGTAAAGTTTATGAGCTTATAGTTCTAGAAGTTCAAGGGCTGGCACTGGCCTTGAGTCAGCTCTCCTGAGGATCTTGTGATAGACGACGTCACTGGAAACATGGGCAAGAGGGAGCCATCATCACATGGTAAGACAGAAGCCCAGAGAGTGCAGAGGGACTTGCTCTTTTGTAACGTCCTCCTGTGAGAAGTAACCAGCGTCCTAGGAGAACCAGGGACTCCGTCAAGGGGAAAAGCTCCAAGGCCCAGCTGCTTCCCGCCAGGCCCCACCTGGTAAAGGTTCCACCGCCTCCCAGCACTGCCGTGCCAAGGACCAGGCTCCAGTGCATGAGCCCTGTGGAGGACCCTCCAGCCATGTCCAGACCATAGCACAGACCATGTGGTCGGGGCAGAGAGCAAGGGGCCAGGCAGGATCGAAGAGGCACCAGAGAAGATGAGAGAGGCCGACAGGCTGGGAGGGCCCCTGTCTGGGGCGACCCCTAGAGCAAGCAGTCAGGGAGGCTTCAGGGAGGAGGAGAGAACTGGGCCAGAGCTGAAGGTTAAGTCTGATGTTCTGGGAAGGGGGTCAGGGAGGCGTGGGAGCTTCAGGCACAGGGACCGCGTGTGCAAAGCCCTTGAGGTGAAAGACTGATTTTAATCCCCAAACTAGGAAAACAAAGTCTTGGACACTGGGGGGCCGGAAGGGTAGGGCAGTGAAGCTGGACAGGGGCTGGGCGAGCTTGGTGTCCCCGTGGGACTCTAGACTTTTCCCAAGCACAGGGGAACGCACGGTGGAAGCTTTGGTTTGTGCTGAGAAGGTTCCTGAAGAGGGTGGGGGAGAGGCCATGGCTACACCTGGGGGGGGACAGCCAGCGGGAGGGACTGAGGTTGAGAGGATAATGGGGATGGGGGAGTAGAGGGGGAGAAGGCGGGCCAGAGGGGGCTCTCCCGGACACTCCCACTCCTGCCTCCCCCAGCATGCACCTGACCATCATGTGCCAGGAAAGGTTCCCAGCACCTGCTCTGTTTCCAGCCCTATGCTGGGGCGGGGGTCCTGTGGTCAACTGAGCTTTACTCCTGGGGGATATTCCTTGTGACATACAGTGCTGCTCATCTGGGATATTGGCAAACACCCTCCTGTGTGTGTTTACGTAGGCTCCAAAATACAGAAATCAGGTACAAAAGTGAGTGTCGCTGTAATTTCAGATCCTTTGCTGTTCGTCCATTCATTTACCCAGTGATCGCTTATTGAGCATGTGCTATGTGCCAGGACCGTTTGAGCTACTGGAAACAGCAGGGAGTGAGCAAAATAAGACAAAACCTCTGCTTCTTGGGACTGGAGCTTGGGTGGGGAGGGCAGGAGGAGAAACAGCAGGAAATAAGCTGTCAGAATGTGCTAGAAGGAGACGGCTGCTTTGAGAAACACACAGAGCAGAGCAAGGAAGATCAGTCTGGAGGCAGAGGCCGGTGGCGTTAATGGGAGTGTTAGCTGACTAGAGGGGAAGGGGGCTTGGGGAGGGTCCTGCACATGTGAAGCTCCCCCCCCAATGTCACGTTGGTCACAGCTGAGGATCCTGCACTGACATGTCCTTGTCACCTGAAGACTAGCTGACACAGGTTCACTCGACATGCCTTCTGTGGGTCTGGAGCCCACAGGCATCTCCAGGGACCCAGGCCAGCGCCTGGAAGGAAGCTGGGAGCCTCAGAGAGACTTTCCAGGCTGCAAGAACAGCCTCGGGCCTGCAGGGCCCCCGGTGGCTGATGTGGGGCCTCCGAGAGGCCATGTGTGCCCAGCGGGGGCCACTGCTCCCTAAACCAGTCACTGGGCACATCTGGACTCTGGCAGGAAGCGCCCCAGGCTGTGCCCTGGCCCTGTGCAGGCTGTGTACATTGGAGGCTGCCCCTTCTGACCCTGCACCACAAGGGCCTGGGTGTGGACAGAAGGGCCCTTTCCCTGCAAGGACATGGACGGACCAGCCACTGCCCAATCCAAGCCGCCTGGGGCCTGCACTGTTCATTTCCAAGTGTTCTGTTGCACATGCACGTGGCGGCAGGGCCTCGGCTTCTGTCCGCCCTCAGCTTCTGTTCATGGTCCTTGGTAGAAATGGTACCCTAAAATTTTGGAGGAGTCTCTCTCGCCCCATTCTCAGTCTGCAGTTTGTGCAGGACTGAAGCCCCCACCCCAAACAACATTGTCCAGTCCCCTGAAACAGTGAATGGTTCAGAGATGGGCATGTGACTTCACATAGTCCAACCATAGCAAATTTCAGGATCCTGGTATGGAACTGGGATGTGAATGAGGAAGTCAGTCTCACTGGAATCTGCTGGTAGGTTGGGGGTTTGGGTAGGGGACACCCTTAGGGTGAGTTCAGCATTAGAGGAAGCAAAGAGGAGGAGAGACCAAGAGAAACTAGGTCCTTGCTGAGATCTTTGAGTTGCTGGATCAAGCTTCACCTGAAAGAGGACCTACCTTTGCAGTCAGACAGACTTAGGTTTGAGTCTCAGCCCCACCACATGTGTGCTGTGTGACCATGGGCAAGTTATTTACTCCATCAAAATGTCAGTTTCCTCGCATAGAAAAAAAGGATAGTAAATGTTGTGTCCACCTCTCAGGATAGTGAAAATGGACAAGTTAGTATATAGTGGAAGAGTGCCTGGCACATTATAAATACTTGGAAAGCTTTAGCTGTTACCAAGGGGATCTAGGGGAACTGAGCCCCTAGAGCAAGCCCTACCTGCACTGAGCCGGTTCTCCTGACTTCACAGTTGTAAGAATCTAGTAAATTCTCTCTTCTATTTTTTTTGTCTTACTTGCATTGCAGAGCGTGGAGCTGAGGTCGGGAGGGAGCAGGGGAAGGGGACGGGAACTAGTTGTCCAGGCCTGTTAACTCTGCGCCAGTATTTAAATACCTGTGTCATTTGACACCATTTACAGAGGGAAAAACTGCTTCTAGAAAAGTTAACTCCCCGGAAGGGGGGTGACATTTCACCAGGGGAAAGGGAAAGCAGGGTGGCCGGCAGAGGAGGCAGCAGGAGCGAGGCCAGGCGGTGGGAATGTACTTTGTGCCCCGATCAGGGAACAGCGGTCACCTGGAGTCAGTGGGCAACCAAGGGCCAGGTGGCCAGCAAGAGCCGGGCCGGGCTCAGGTGGTTGTGTTTGTGCTGTGGCCGCAGCTGCTGAACCTTGTATCAATTCTGTCATCTGCGGGAGGGGGACGGAAGTGCGTTTATTTGCATTAGATTTGACTGCAGGTGACAGATATCCCAAAGTCACAGTGGCTTAAATATGGCAGACATTTCTTTTTCTCTCACGCAGTTACAGGAGACAGGTAGTGTGGCAGCTCCACAGCCATCAGGCACCTTCCCCACTGTCTTTAACAGGGAAGGGGGCTTCCACCTCAGAGACCCAGAAGGTTGCTCATGCTCCAGCCATTTTGTTGTATTCCAGCTAGCAGGAAGGAGCAATGAAGGCAACAACTCTTGCCTACTGGTTAGAATTTAGTCTTGGTCACATGTAGCTTTCCTCCAAAGCTGGAGTTGTAGTAATAAGAAAACAACATTATCTGAATACCGGAAGCTGTGCCACAGCAGGCATTTGTCCTTCCATTTGGCCTCCAGGATCCGAACAGCTTTCTTAGCTTCTCCAACCCTGCTGGTGTCCGCGCGAGTCTTCACCGTGCTTCTCCAGCAGAGGGAGCGGGCTGCACGGGGCTGGGAGCAGACGCGGCCGGCGCTTATGAGTGCTCCCTGCCCGCCAGGCCGCGTTACAGCTTCGCTGATCTCTCCATTCACCCCCAAACCTAGTCGCTCAAGACAATGTTGTTTACTTGCTCCTCGCGATTCTGTGGACGGGCTGGCGGAGCCTCTGCAGGCTTCCTCTGGGTTCATTCATGCAGCTTCACTCGGCTCCCCAGTCCAAGATGGCCTTGCTTGTGATCAGAGGACGTTCAGGCAGCAGCCGTGTGGGCTGTTGGCTGGGGCATCTCAGCTCCTGGTAGGCTGGACCAGCCTCTGTGTGTGCGGCTCTCGGGGCAGCATCCGAGAATCCTGGGCTCATGTCTCATAAAAGTCACTTCCTCCCATTTTATTGTTCCAAGCAAGTCAAACACCAGCCTGGAACTTGTAGAAATCGCTCCTGGTTCCTCCTTGGCTGCCTCATCTGTGCCCTCGCTAGCAGAGCGGTAAGCCTGCCCTTTGCCCCGTAAAGGCTTTGAGGAACGGGATGGGGTCACTAGGCTGCCCAGGGGAGGGGCTGGTGGCTAGGAGCTGTTACAATTCCGTGGCCTTTCTTTCCAGCCTTTCCAGGCCCCTTCTCTGGGAGGCTCTTGGATTTGTGCCCCAATTCTGGGAACAATCATGATCTTTCCTTTTCCTGGGAGCAGCAAGTGGGAAATCACAGATTGAACCCATGTTTTTAAAACTAGAATAAAATATAGGTGATTTTTTAAAAAAGCTTTTGTTGGATAATAGTTTTGAAAAGAATTTCAAATTTAAAGAAAAGTTGCAGGAACCATAGTCAACCACTATGTCCCCGTCCCCCAGCCCTGGGGTTGACGTTTTGCTGGGTTCCTCTTATCCCTTTCTGTGTGCACACAGCCCTTTTTCTGACCCATCTGAGAATCAGCACAGACGGCGCCCTTGAAGTGTCCTTTCCGCTGTGTGGGGTAAGAGGAAGGCCGTCTGGTGGGACCACGTCTGGGTTCCAAAAGCAGGAGATTCGGCATTGACATTATGTCATGATTTTGTTGGTGTTGTTCGTATTCAGACCCCACTAATTGTCCCAACCATAACCTGAAGCCCTTATTCTTAATAAGGATGTACGAAGAGGACACCCCATGCGCCCGCAGGGAGAGAAGAAAATCGATGGCATCTGCCAATCTCCTTGGAGAAGCTGGCCTTGGCCATCAGCCCACAGGCTCATGCGGTTAGAGGAGCAGGTCTCCACGGGGGCTGATGTGACTCCCAGGGGACACTGGGCGATGTCTGGGGACACTGGGCGATGTCTGGAGACATCTGTGGTTGTGCAGATGGGGTGGGGGCTAACTCCTGGCCTCTAGTGAGCAAGTAGAGGCCAGAGATGCTCTAAATGTCCCCTGGTTCACAGGCAGCCACCCCCACAGTTACCCAGCCCTGAGGCCAGTAGGGCTGAGGTCACTGAGCAAACTGGTCACCTTCTGTTGTGACTGAAGCACCCTGTGGACCTGGGTGTGGACCTCCCAGATCAAAAGCAGGAGTTCAAAGAAACCTTTGTGCACCTCCGCCAGGGCTACTGGACAGGCCGGTTCCTGGGACCCCAGGGGCGTCCCTCCAGTTTCCCTACCTTGAAACAGGAACCAACCCCTGTGTCCCTCAGGAGGGGACTGCAGGGCAGGGCCAGGGTGGTGGGCTGAGGCCACAGGGGATCCTGGGACCAGCCACTGCTTCACAGAATTGCTTCTGACTCATGCCTGACCGGCTCCCTCCCAGCCTGTCACCAACAGGAGGCTACCCTCAAATGTCCCCAGCTCAAATCAAGGGTGGGGCCTCTGCTGAGTCACCTCTGGTCCCCAGGAGCCTGTCATGAGCTGGCTCCTTTAAAAACCCGGGGCCATTTCTTTCTATCGCCCCCCCCCCATGGGAAATGTGTGAAATACACATCTCACGATCTGCCACCGAGGTCCCCTCACCCACGGGCACAGTGCAGGGGTGTTGGATCCTCTCCTGGGGCGCAGCCTCACCTCACGCAGGTGTCCAGAGGATTCTCCCAAACCAGCACACGATCTCCCTGGACGGTCCCCAGCCTCCTCCCCACCCTGCTGGCCGCCCTTCCTCTCTGTCCCTCATGGGAGTGGAGGCCAGCGTCTCTGGTGACTGGCTGCTTTCACCTGGCACACAGTCCTGGTGGCGCCTGTCACACTTCCTTCTGTTGGACGGCTGAGTGACGTCCACTGCAGGACCACCTCATTTTTTCCTGTCCATTCAGCAAACACGTGGTGACGTCCATGCTTTGCGACTGGGAACAGTGCTGCTGTGAACGTGGCTGTACCAGCACCTCTTTGAGATCCCGTTTCCCGTCCCTTTAGGCACATGCCCACAAGTGGGAGGCTGGGTCGCCCAGCAGGCCTGCCTGCTTTCTGAGGAGCTGCCCTCCTGTTCTCCATGCTGGACCTTTGGTTTTCTTTTCTTTTAAGGTGCTGGGGATGGAACCCAGGACCTCGCACGTGCTAGGCAAGCGCTCTGCCACTGAGCTATACCTGTCCTTTAAAAAAAGAAAGTTTATGTTGAGACAGAGTCTCGCTAAGTTGCAGAGGCTGCTGAGGCTGGCCTCAAACTTGTGATCTTCCTGCCTCAGCCTCCCCAGTTGCTGGGATTACGGGTGTGCGCCACTTGATGACATCATTTTACGTTCCCACCAATCGCGTATGAGAGTTCCAAATCCTTTACATCCTCAATGCTGGGAACAGAACCCAGGGCCATGTGCGTGCTAGGCAAGAGCTCGACCACTGAGTGACACCCCACCAAGCCTGTTCTTGTTGTTTGATTTAAAAATAAAAAAAATAGTAGCCATCCTAATGGGTGTGCTGTGGTCTCTCCTGTGGTTTTTTTTTTTTAAATATTTTTTTTAGTTGTTAATGGGCCTTTCTTTTTTATTATTTATTTGTATGTGGTGCTGAGAATTGAACCCAATGCCTCGCACATGCCAGGCAAGTGCTCTGCCATTGAGCCACCGCCCCAGCCCTCTCCTGTGGTTTTTTTTTTTTTTTTTTTTGGCACTGGGGATTGAACTCAGGGGCACTCAACCACTGAGCCACATCCCCAGCCCTATTTTGTGTTTTATGCAGAGACAGGGTCTCACTGAGTTGCTTAGTGCCTCACCATTGCTGAGGCTGGCTTTGAACTCGCGATTCTCCTGTCTCAGCCTCCCTAAGTGCTGGGATTACAGGCTTGTGCCTCCGCGCCCGGATCCTCTCCTGTGGTTTTAACTTACTTTTCCGCAATGATCGGTGGTGCTGAGCACCTTTCCTTCTGTATTTTGACCATTTGTTCATCTTCCAAATGTCTATGCGGGTCCTTTGCCCATTTCTGAATTGTTGGTTGTTGCTGAGTTTCAGCTTCTACGTGTTCTGGACGTGAAGACCTTACCACGTAGGCGACTCGCAGATGCCTTCTCTGTCCCTAGGCTGCCTCTGCCCTCTGTTGGCAGATCTTTGATGCATTCCTGGGACATTTTCGGATGTCTTGTCTGCCTTTCCTCTAGTGCCTGGGCCTCTGCTGCCAGACCCGAGAAGTCAGTGCCAAATCCACGCTGTGAAATTTTGCCCTTTTTTTCCCCCTGAAAGTTTTATAGTTTGAAGACTCATATTTAGGTCTTTGCCCCTTGTTGAGCTAATTTTGGGATATGGTGTAACGCAACATGGGGTACAACCAGAGAAGTGAAAAGTTGTGCTCCGTTTGTGTACAATGAATCAAATGCATTCATTCTGCTGTCATGTAAATGAAATTAGAATAAATAAATGAAAAAAACCCAACAATATGAGGTCTTCCAATCCATGAACATGGTATATATTTCCATTTTTTAAAGAAATTTTCAGCAATGTTTTGTAGTTTTCACTGTACAAATATTTCATTTTCTTGGCTAATTTTAAGTATTTTATTCTTTTTGATAATATTATAAATAGAATTGTAACCTTCTTCTCAGATCATTCATTGTTAGTGTATCAGTTAGTGCAGCTGATGTTCTAATGCTGCTTTTGTGTCCTGCTACTTTGCTGTAGTCATTGATTTTGACAGTTTTTTTCCCAGTGTGTGAGTGTGTGTGTGTGTGTGTGTGTCTGTAATACTTAGGACTTTCTACATATCAGCTCATATCATCTGTGAATAGAGATAATTTTGCTTGTTTCTTCCAATGTAGATGGCTTTTGTTGCTTTTTCTTGTGTAATTGCTCTGGCTAGAGCTGCCTGTTCTATGTTGATTAGAAAGGAGAAAACAAAGCCAGCCTCAGCAACGGCGAGGCGCTAAGCAACTCAGTGAGACCCTGTCTCTACATAAAAACACAAAATAGGGCTGGGGATGTGGCTCAGTGGTCAAGTGCCCCTGAGTTCAATCCCCAGTACCAAAAAAAAAAAAAAAAAAAAGAAAGGAGAAAAGTCGGTTCACTTGCTTTATTCTTAGTCTTATAGAAAAATCTTCCAGGATTTTTCCATTGAGTCTGGAGTAAATTACTTCAATTCCTAGCTGGTTGACTTTTTTCCCGCCATGAGTGTTGAATTTTATCCAATGCTTCTGCTGCATCTGTTGTAATGATCACGTGTTTTAAATTTGTCTTATTAATGTAGTGTTACACATTGATCAACTTGAATGTTGAACAATCCTCTTAGGAAAAAATTGGACTTGGTCTTGGCATCTAACCCTTTGTCTGTGCTGGATTCACTTGGCTGTGTTTTGTTGAGGATCTTTACATCCATGTTCACAAGGGAGGTTGTCCTGTAATTTCTTCATGTCATGTACTTCTCTGGCTCTGGTATTAGGGTCATGCTGGCTTTGTGGAATGAGTTTTGAAGTATTCCCTCCACTTTGATTTGTGGAGAATTTTACAAAGGACTTGATTTGGTCTTTCTTTAGATGTTGGGTAGAATTCACCAGTGAAACCACCAGGCCCAGGGCTTTTCTTTGTCAGACACTTGTGACTGCCAACTCAGTCTTCTTACTAGTTACAGGTCTATTCAGATTTTCTATTTCTTTATGACTTGGTCTCAGTGGCTCTTATGTGTTTAGGAATTTGCGCATTCCTTTTAGGTGATCCAGCCTGTTGGCATACAAGTGTCCATCATACTCTCTGTATCTTTGTTGTTTCTGAGAGTGTAGTGATGGTCCCACTTCATTTCTGATTGCTACCAGCTCTTTTTTTTTTTTTTAATATTTTTTAGTTATACATGGACACAGTGTCTTTATTTTTGTTTTACTTATTTTTATGTGGTGCTGAGGATTAGAACCCAGTGCCTCAAGCATGTGAGGCAGATGCTCTGCCACTGAGCCACAACCTCAACCCCTGCTACCAGCTCTTGAGTGCCGCCTGTACCCGGGCTCTGGGCTGGGACTGTGTTGTGGTTTCCTGTGATTCTTGCATGGGATGAGGCTACTTATTCCATTCATTACATAAATGAGGGAACTGAGGCACAGAGAGGGTCATGAGTCACGTTTGGGAAGGCAGAGTCAGGATCCCACCCCGCATCGCAGTCTGTGGGTCCCAGACTGCTGGCCCACACGTGGTACCTGCTCAGGAAATGTGAGTGGTAGAGAACAGGCCACATTTCTATCAGTGATGGAACCCGGATAAAATATGGCTGCCCAAATTAGCTAGAGACTCTCGTTCCAGCTTCCTTGGAAGCATGGTGTGATATGTGACTAATCTGGCTGACAGAATGAGCGGAGAGGCCATGTGGCACCTTATGGTTTGTACCCTTGAAGAAAATGCCCTCTCTTCTTCTCTGCTGCCTGCTGGCCTCAGCGGGAAGGTGATGGTGGACACTAGCTCAGCACTTTGGACCCTGAGATGGAAGTTGCCATTTGGATATGCAAGATCTACAAGATAGGGTGAGGCTGGGCCCTTGACCCCCCAAAACATCACTCAGCTCTGGATGGGGTTCATTCCAGTTGACAGGAGGGAGGGCAAGGACAGGTGAGGTGTGGTTGAGCCTGTCTCACGGCATCCTGCCGGCATCTCACCAGCGCACTTTGTCTGAAAATGAATCAGCGGGGGATGGTTGGAGAATAGAAGGGATGTCAAACACAGGCCCCTGCTTGTTGATTCATGCACAGATTGTACTTGAGCCTTGGTGAGAGCCACACCCAAGCACGGTGGAAATGTTCGCGGCAGAGGAACCAAGCAAAAATCTGACCCTCCACTCATTTGCTGTGTGTCCCCAGCCAGCCCGTGCGCCTCTCTGGGTCCCTCATCCCTCAGTCCTAAGGCAGGCTTAGCAAGGTAGTGGAATCCATGCAGCTAACGAGGTCGTTTGCTTTTTGCAACCTCGTTTCCAGGAACCCATCCTCATGGCCACGAACACAGGTGCCAAGGTGCTGTGCAGCTTCATGTGTCCGGCAGAACCTTGCAAATATCCTTAAAAGGGAAATGTTCCAGCCGGGCGCGGTGGCTCACACTTGTCATCCCAGCACTTAGGGAGGCTGAGACAGGAGAATCGTCAGTTCAAAGCCAGCCTCAGCAACGGCGAGGCGCTAAGCAACTCAGTGAGACCCTGTCTCTACATAAAACACAAAATAGGGCTGGGGATGTGGCTCAGTGGTCGAGTGCCCCTGAGTTCAATCCCTGGTACCAAAAAAAAAGAAAAAAAAAAAAGGGGAAATGTTCCTTCCCTGGTGCTCCCTACGGCCATGGCCACTAGGAATTCTCTGGTGCCACCTGCTGGCATAAGCTGGTACTGCAGCTTAGCTTGGCTCCAAGCTGGGAATTTCCAGAACAAGACAGCGGGAGGGTGGCCTGGATGTGCACTTCCTAGCTGGGCGGGTGTGGCAGGCATGGGAACTTCCTAGGAGCCTCAGTGTATATTTTTTTGGGTACCGAGGATTAAACTCAGGGGCACCCGACCACTGAGCCACATCCCCAGCCCTATTTTGTGTTTTACGTAGAGACAGGGTCTCACTGAGTTGCTTAGCACCTCACTGTTACTGAGGCTGGCTTTGAACACGCGATCCTCCTGTCTCAGCCTCCCAAAGTGCTGGGATCACAGGCCTGAGCCACCGCATCCAGCTCAGATTCTTTTCTATTAAAGGAGGTCGGGGGCCCACCTTGCAGCTGCCGGGTGAGGGCTGCCTGGAGGAGTTCGTCTGATCACGTGTTAGCCTTCAGCAGCCTTCATGGCAGCCTTCAGCACCCAGGTGTCAGCGAGTGCTGAGCTTGCAGTGCAGTGTGCCTGGGGACAGCAAGCCAACAAGCATGCATGTGACATCCTTCCAGAAGTGGCAACACTTTGAAAGACCGAGAAGCAGCAGCAGGTGGGGCGGGGGTTCCGTTTAGAGAAATAGGGTGCTGGGGGGGGCGTCTCCCAGGTTTTGCAGAGGCCGGAGGAGCTGCACCTCTTGGGCATGTCACGTGCCTCCCAAATGCCAGTGGGAGGGCCTGGTGGGCAGGGAAGTCTCAGGATGTGGTGGAGCAGTCTCCTCAGGACCCAGAGGAGGAGGGAGGAAAGCGGGCTTGCTCTCCATTGCCCAGGGCCTGAGGCGGGCAGAGCAGAGAAGATTGCCTGGGGTTTGGTGGGTGGAGAGGCCCCTGCCCACAGCCAGGTGGAGCAGGCCTGGGGACAGAGCTCCGGGCCCTGGGTGACCTTGGGCCAGTAGTGCCTTGTCCTCTAAATTCCCATTTGGAGGACAGAGTGGAAAACGCCCACCTTGTGGGACAGGAGGTACGTGGACTGTTTAACTCCTTACCCTGGTTTCCTCAGAATGTGACTGTCCTCGGAGACGGGGTCTTTAATGAGGCGATTAGGTAAGATGGAGGTCATTAGGCTGCTCTAGGGGGCACTTATCCAATGCAGCTGTTGTCCTTATAAGCAGAGGAAGTTTGGGCACAGACATGCCCAGAGGGGTGGCCAGGGGACACAGGGAGAAGGTGGGGGATCTGTAAGCCAAGGAGAGGGAGGGGCCTGAGGAGAAACCTTGGTCCCCGCCTTCCTGCACTGGGACTGGACACATTTGCCTTTTAAACCAGCAGCCAGCCGGGCGTGGTGGCGCAAGCGCAAGCCTGTAACCCCAGCACTCAGGGAGGCTGAGACAGGAGGATCAGGAGTTCAAAGCCAGCCTCAGCAAGGGCGAGGCGCTCAGCAACTCAGTGAGACCCTGTCTCTACATAAAACACAAAATGGGGCTGGGGATGTGGCTCAGTGGTCGAGTGCCCCTGAGTTCAATCCCCAGTACCGCACCTAAAAAAATAAATAAATAAACCAGCAGCCTGTGATGCTTGGTTACAGCAGCCTGAAGAAACTAACGGGTGATGTGGGAATGTAAGCTAGCACACAGTAGGCGCTCAGTTGAGGCTGGTTGCTGTGGCTCAGCATGCCCAGTCCGTCCTGGTCCTGGTGTTACTGTAGGTGGTGGCCGGCCATCTCTGCCTGCCCGCCTGCCATCACTCAGTCCATCCGTGCACCTGGAGAGGCGCTGAGGCCCTCCTGTCAGTCATGGCCTGGCTGGCATTCCTGGCTGGGGTGTCTGGAACTGGAGGCCACGTGGGAATTCCAGACAGGACTGGGCTGCAGGACGTGCCTGAGCAGGACAGGAAGGCCAGGCACTGAAAGGCAGGACAGGCACCCAGGATGGGGACAGCAGAAGCTGCTCCTGAGTGGCTGGAGGGACAGAGGATCACTGGTCCCAGGAGCCGGGGCCGGAAGCGGAGCTGGGCTGAGCCTGAAGGCAGGGCTGCCAGGCAGGACCAGCCCTCCTGGTTCTTGGGGCCTGTCCCTGCCATTCCTGTTCTCTGGACCCCAGGGTTGACCTTGGCATGTCACGTGACCTAGGCTTCAGGTCAGTTGACTTCCCACTGGCCCCAGAGAGGCCCTGGGGGAGATGGCAACCGGAGGAGGGGTGAGGCCAGGGTCTCTCTCCCTGTCCTGCGCCTCAGGCCACATCTCTGCCAAGGGCTGTGTCTCCTCTGGTCTGCAGCTCCTGCAGGAAGATGCCCTTCACCAAGTGACCACGGGCCTGGCCTCTGCAAGGCCCCGTCCCTTCTCGTCCTTCTGGCTGAGGGGCATCGAGTGCCTTCTGATGCTGTGGACTTCTTTCCCTGCTTGGTTCCTGGGCTTCTCCATCACCCCTGTGACCAGTGTCCTGTGGGACGGTCACCGTGCCTCTGCTCTTGGTTTCTGTTTCCTGGTGAAACCATGACACATGGGAGAGAAGCCAAGGCGGCCAGCAGGTGAGCTGCCCCCACGCCTCCAGGCCTCCCCTCCTCCAGATGAAAGCGGAGCCTGCAGATGGGGCAGCGGGTGCTGGGGGTCCAGGGGCCTACATTCTGACATGCCACCAATGGGCTGGATGTGCACTTCAGGCTCAGTCAGCACCAGGCAGAAGGCCAGACCCCGACTCCACTCACCTCAGGTGCCCAGAGGAGCAGATCCACGGCCAGAGTCCAGCCGAGGTTGCCTGGGGCCGAGGGGCAGGAGGTGCTGTTTAATGGGTATGGATCCCCTGGGGACGATGGGAGTATTTGGGGTGTAGATAGTAGGGAGGGGCACACAGCATCTCGAGTATAAGGAATGCCACTCAGTTGTACTTTTTTTTTTTTTAGCTTTATTTTTATTTTTATGTGGTGCCGAGGATCGAACCCAGTGCCTCCCGCATGCTAGGCGAGCACGCCACCACTGCGCCACAATCCCAGCCCTCAGTTGTACGTTTATGATAATATTATGGTACATATGTCTACAATAAAAAAATAGTAAAAAAAGCTATGCCCCCCACCCCCGCCACCCCAAGTTAGTACAAGTCAGGGTTCCATGACTACAGGTGAGAGGGACTTCGTAAAGGGGCTTTAAGAGCACGGGTGTTAAAACAATTCAAAAACCAGGCAAAGGACTTCAGTCAACAAGAACATGAAAAGGTGCTACCTCACTGGTCCCCAGGAAGATGCCACACCATTCATTGGGGGGCGATTATTTGAAGACATAAAATAGGAAAGAGCAAGTGTTGGAATACAGAGATGGAGCCCTGAGCTGTGCTCCAGAACGGTGCCACGGGGACTCAGACTACACTCCCCTGTCTACGGCCGATTGTTCCCAGTGGCCAGCAGGCGGCGACAGCCACACAGTCCATTGACTTCGTTCATATGGTTCAATGGAGACCGAACTGCCTGGGATGACAAGAACATTCTGGAAATGGATAGTGGTGGCGGTTGAGCATAGTCACTGAACTATACACTTCAGAATGGTAAACTTCCTGTCATCTAGATTTCATTACCACAAGCACAAATGTCTGAAAGGGGAAAGAAAGTTAAAAATGATTTTGATGACCCTGAAGTGCAGCCAGTCTGGTCAGGAAAGAGCACTGAGCAAAGCGGCCGTCAGAGCGAGAAGACGCTGGTGGGCAGGCCGTGCTTGGGACACCGAAGAAACTGCCGCAGGCAAACAGATGACAGCAGCCTTGCTGGAAAACAGCGGGGACCCAGGACCGAGTCACAGAAGAAGAAAACACCGGCTGACGGAGAATGCTCTAACTTGCTAGGAACAGGAGATGCTCACTACAGCCACCCTGGCCAAACCAGGCCCATCTGAGCACCAACATAAATAAAAGTAGCAATCAGCTTCTGACTTACGGAATAAAAGGACGTCGCTGGGTCCCTGCTAGATAAATAAGTGAACAAGTAAATGGGCTTGTGGTTTTAAAATACGTCCACAAATTCCCTGACATTCTTCTATTCCAATAGTAGAGTCTAATCCACTGTCCCTTGAGTAGGGCTGGGCTTGGACTTGATTCCAGTTAAGAGACTGTGACAGAAGTGCATGACGTGGTCCTGAAAGGGGTTGGGCTCCCTCCTGACTGTCTTTCTGGCCCTTTCTGGGAAGACAGCCTCCCTATCATGAGGAAATCTCATTTGCTGCTGTGAGGAGGGACTGAGGCCTCTGCCCACAGCCCCAGGCCTGAGCCAGCTTGGCACAGACCCCTCTGCATGGAGCTGTCTGGCCCAGAAGCCACCAGCCACACATGGCCACTGAGCACCTACAGAGCGGTGCTCCTCATTGGAATAAGCTCTGTGATCTCATCCACGATCTCATGCCTGTTTCTTTATATTGATTCTAAGAAAAGACTCAAGATACGTTGGGTTGACATAATACATTCATTGTTCAGATGAATTTCATCTGTACTTTTTTTTTTTTTTTTTACTTTTCAAAACATGGTTACTAGAACATTTAAAATTAAACGTGTGGGGGCTGGGGTTATGGCGCAGTGGCAGCGTGCTCGCCTAGCACGTGGGAGGCACTGGGTTTGATCCTCAGCACCACATAAAAATAAAAATAAAGATATTCTGTCCACCTATAACTAAAAAATAAATATTTAAAAAAATAATAAAATAAAATTAAACGTGTGTTTTGTGTTTACAGCCTTGAGTTTGTTTATTATATATGTTTCATCCTATTCCACTCTGGCCCTGCCTAAGCTTTCAGAAGACTACAGCGCTGGCCAAGGTCTTCACTGTCACCTTCTAAGAGTATCTAAGCCAAGCTGCTTCCAAATTCCCGGCCCACAGAGACAGTGAAAAAGTGGGTCCTTATTGTTTTATTTTTATTTTTATTTTT
>PVHX01016380.1:0-43447 GCA_004024805.1 Geosciurus inauris
CCAAAAAAACAAACAACCCAATCAATAAATGGGCCAAGGAGCTGAACAGATAATTCTCAGAAGAAGAAATACAATCTATCAATAAATATATAAAAAAATTTAAACATCTCTAGCAATTAGAGAAATACAAATCAAAACTACTCTAAGATTTCATCTCACTTCAATCAGAATGGCAGTTATCAAGAATACAAACAATAAGAAGTGTTGGCAAGGATGTGGGGAAAAAGGCACACTCATACATTGCTGGTGGGACTGCAAATTGGTGCAATCTGGAAAGCAATATGGAGATTCCTTAGAAAACTTGGAATGGAACCACCATTTGACCCAGCTATCCCACTTCTCAGTCTATAGTAACGCAGCTACTTCAATGTTTATAGCAGCACAATTCACAATTCCTAAACTTTAAAAACAACCTAGATGCCCCTCAATAGATGAATGGATAAAGAAACTGTGGTATATATACACAATGGAATATTACTCAGCATTAAAAGAGAATAAAATTATGGCATTTGAAGGTAAATGAATGGAGTTGGAGAATATCATGCTAAGCAAAGTAAGCCAATCCCAAAACCAAAAGCCAAATGTTCTCTCTGATAAGTGGATGCTGATCCATAATGGGGGAGCCACGGGAAGAATGGAAGAACTTTGGGCAAAGGGGAAGAAAAGGAGGGGAGGAGGCATGGGGCCAGGAAAGATGGTGGAATGAGATGGATATCATTACCCTAGGTACATGTATGACTGCACATATGGTAAAACGCTACATGGTGTACAACCACAGAAATGAAAAGTTGTGCTGCATTTGTGTACAATGAATCAAAATGCATTCTGCTATCAAATATACATAATTAGAATAAATCCATAAGTTAATTTAAATAAATTGCTGAGGCTGGCTTTGAACTTGTGATCCTCCTGCCTCAGCCTCCCAAACCACTGAGATTATAGGCGTGCACCACTGCACATGGCCAATATTACATTTTCTAACTAAACATACATACACCTCAATCATTTCTGATCAGAGATCTAGTTCCAAACCTGCCACCATAGCAAGAGCTATGATGTTATTCCTTCTTTTAAGAAGGATAGTTCTTCATATCACTCCTAGACACAGTCCTCTGATAAGTAAATCTATTATGACAATGAAATCAGAAAATTATACAACAAAAAAATCTGAGAAATACTTTTGGAAGAAAGATCATGCAACTTACTCCCTCACTATAAAGATCCAGTGTTAAACTGTGGGAAAAATGATTACATGGTTTCTGCAGCTTGAGAGAAATAAAAGAAATGTGATTTCTCTAGCTAAAAGTTTTCTAGATGATGCAGGAATTGCTTTCTAAACAAAGTGCAAAAGGACTATAAACATTTTAACAACATATTACAATAAAATCATCTAGAGTGCTGCCTTACCATTAAGGACAGAAAGAAAACAGATACTGTGATTTCAGTTTTTCTCTTTCATTTTCTGTATTTTATAATTTTCTTGAAAATTTAGTCTTTTGTGTGATAGGGAGGGGGAATAAAGGATCTTCTTCTTCTTTTTTTTTTTTTTTTAATAAATGTCTTTATTTTATTGCTTTGTATATGGTGCTGAGGATCGAACCCAGGGCCTCACGCATGCGAGGCAAGCGCTCTACCACTGAGCTACAATACCAGCCCAAGGATCTTCTTCTAATGGGAAGACACAACCATCAGCATGTGGCCTGGGCATGCAGCTCAGCTGCCTCTTAGGGTAACCTGTGGAGGACTGCCCCCAGTGAACAGCAGTAACACACCAACTTATCCAACAAAATGATGGTTCCTTTATAACATTTATTGAAACTCAGACAGTGAACTTGGTACAGTATATGGAGCAAAAGGAAACAGGCCTGGTCATCAAAATCCCAACATAAACAAAACCAATATAATATGAAAGTACCAAAGTGATATGTTTTTATAATGGAAAGAAACATTTGATTCACCAGCAGGCAAAGATGTTTAAATGACCCTAAAATGAAAATGAGAGACAAGAAACAGAAGGGCCATTAGGTAGGTTAAAATTCTTAAGGGGCAAGATAGCCCATATGACTGAGGAGTGAGAAAAAGTAAAACTTAACAGGAAAAAGAAACAGATTCCACATGCAGAATTTGAGACAAGGCTGAAATGGAAAGAAGTCAGTTTGTGAAGAGGTTAGAATTAATTGTTTTCTGCTAACCAAAATTAACTAAAATTATGAGTGGACCATAAAGAAAAAAAAAAAACAATAACAACAACAACAAAAACCCAACCCAAACAAAAACCTGTGCGTGTAGGGGTGTAAAAACAAGGGTGGGGATTGCGAAAAAAAATCTCAAAACACTAAAAGGGAAAAGTGTGTGTGTGTGTGTGTGTGTGTGTGTGTAAGGAAACTTTATTGTAGGATAGCCATTTAAAATTTAAAACAGTAGGGCAAGGTGGCACACTTGTAATCCCAACTACTTGGGAGGTTGAGGTAGGAGGATCTAGAGTTCAAGGACAGACTGGGCAACATATGGAGATCGTCTCAAAAAAGAAAAAGGAGCCGGTGCGGTGGCACATGTCTGTAATTCCAGCACTTTGGGAGGCTGAGACAGGAGAATCTCAAGTTCAAAACCAGCCTCAGCAAGGGTGAGGCGCTAAGCAACTCAGTGAGACCCTGTCTCTACATAAAACACAAAATAGGGCTGGGGATGTGGCTCAGTGGTCGAGTACCCCTGAGTTCAATCCCCAGTACCAAAAAAAAGAAAAAGGTCTGGGGTAGCTCAATGGCAGAGTGCTTGCTTAGCATTCCTGACGCCCTGGGTTAGATGCCAGCACTACAAAAACAAAACAAAAGTCAAATACAGGGCTGGGGCTGTAGCTCAGTGGTAGAGCGCTTGCCTAGCATGCGTGAGGCACTGGGTTCGATCCTCAGCACCACATATAAACAATAAATGAATAAAATAAAGATCCATCAACAGCTAAAAAAAAAAAAAAGTCAAATACAGCTGCCAATCAGAGAGGAGTAGAGGATTGTGATTAGCACAGATCCTTGAAAAAGAATAATAGAAGTTTGTGACTTCTTACTCTTCCAAAAAAATCACCAAGTCCTTTTAAAGTGAATCTGTTTTGCTGAAACCCTTTCTAAAATGTCTGGTGCATTTCCTTGCCTGAATGCTTCCTATTGTACATAACCTCCCTTTGGTAACTTATAACATTACAAGACATCATTATGGTCATTTTTAGCATGAATTAATATACATACTCAAGAGATGGGCTGAACTTGAAGTTCTTGTGTTGTTGTTAATGTTGTTTTAGGTTCTTTATATCTGCTTCTTTCTCTTTATCTCTGGTTCATAAGCATAGTACAGACAAAACAAAACAAAAAACTCTAGTTTAATATTTATTTAATGGAAAATTTCCTATAAAACACTGGCTCTCAGATAAGAAACAGAATGAGAAGTAAACTCAGGTGACTAGATGTAAAATTAACCTTGCCACTAGGATTGCCACACTAGAATAACAAGGTATCTAAAGACGGAAAGGGGAGGACAACAACACGGACGTTTACAGAAATTCCATCACAGAAATGGAGGCTAACAGTCATTCATTCCTATTGCTTGGGATCTCAAGACTTTGGCCAACACACCTCAATAAATGTATAAAGATATCAAGAGGTAAAGGTCAAAAAAGGAACCATGAACATCAAACAAGACCGCTGGAAGTGACCCCAAACATCACATGCTGGGCTTTCCTTTGTAATGATAATAATAGTGATACTGAGTGTTTATCCATGCCTTTATTTCAAAGAGTTTCAAATGCTTTGCAGACATCTCTCACTAATCTTTATTAGGCCTTGGGAAAAAAGCAGATTTCCCCAAGTGTTTTCAGAGAAGGAGTATGCTACCCAAAACCGATAAAAGGGAAAACATTTGCCCCTTTCCATTCCTACCCCACCCCAGCTTGTCTCCTAACTCCCACTGCGTTGTTCTGGTGATTGAAATGAGTTATAACTCCATGCGAGTGTTGAAAGGATAATAATGGTAATCGAGTTTGCTTCTAAAAGACTCTTCTAAGCTTTGTGTGTTTAATCATGACAGGGAACAGGTAAGTAGAAAAGATGAGGAAAACTATAATTACCTTTATCCCATTATTTACCTATTTGGGGAACAGATTTCAAATTGGTAAAGTTATAAAACATTAAATAGATTTTTCATACTGCAGAATATTAGTCTCTGGGATGATTCAAAGGATGATCTTTCCCTGAAAATGATATCGGGACCACAGATATTTGATAGGTGCTATGACTAAAACTTGGTTTATTTTCATTTTGATCCAGTAATTCTCAAGTGGGGACCCGGGAGTCTCAGGGGGTTGTGTGAGCAGTTCCAAGCTGCTGAGCTTCAAAGAACATGTTGGGACCAGCACGGTAAAATGAACTGGGTCAATTAGTCCTGGTCACAATATGGAACTCCTTTCCTTCTAAGCCTTCTTAGAAACATGGCTGGAAGCTGTGCAATAAGCTAAAGCTTCAGCATTGAGAGCAGTTGCTTTGGATTAGCAGCAATTAAAAGAAATACTCTAAAACTTCAAAAAGGGAATATGTGGCTCTGGATCCCTTAGATTCCGATAATGTAAGAACTTAAGAGAAAGCAGCTGCTTTGTGTTGGTGGTTGCCTTCCTCATGGTGGAAGGAAGCTGATGGGCTTACCAATGTAGAATGGGCACAGGTACAAAGGTCCAGGGCAGGCAAGTGATTCACCACAGCAAAGCGAGGCAGGAAGAGAACCCAAGTTCCCACCCCAGAGTCGTCCACTATTAAGTCATTCTTAAGCCACTAAGGCTACCTGGGCTACCTTATGGCAACATTCAATCAGTCCTTTGACCTACAAAATTCTAAAGCTATAGCTTTATCTTTTTAGCTACAAAAAAAGCCTAGGAGGTTATATTAGGCTAATACCAAATAAGTTTACTATGTCTAAATCAATAACCCTCACAGGTGGTGATTTTTCTGACAGTAATTAAGTGAATAAGGAAGAGCTCAAGTCTAATTACTGTTAGTATTAAGAGGAACTTAGGATTAGCCAAAGAGGAGGGGAAAGGGGAGGGGGCATGGGGAGAGGAAAGATGATGGAATGAGATGGGCATCTCTACTCTAGGTACATGTATGATTGCATGAATGGTGTGACCCTACTTTGTGTACAACCAGAGATGTGAAAAATTGTGCTCCATTTGTGTACAATGAATTGAAGAGCATTCTGCTGTCATGTATAAGTGATTAGAATAAAAAAAAATTATGAAGTTGCCCCCAGGACTGTAAAATAAACAAAAACCAGGAACCTATAATATGCTAGGTAATGGTCTAGTAAAGAATAATGCAAGAAAAAAAAGTGAGATCATACTATATTGTGTAATCTGCAATTTTCAAAGAACAGTATATATTTTACAGTTCATTTAACTATAAATAAGGCCTTAGAGTGTTTGGTTTTTTATTCTCTTTTCATTATTCTCTTCTTGACTAATTTTCATTGAAAGATGTCATGATGATTACGTCTCCCTTCTGACTCTGTACATTTTTAGTTAACACAGTTTAAAGTAGATTTATGGTTATAAAGGTTATGGATTGAAAAATCAAAAAAATTTTAAAAATACTTTACATATGCAGTTTTCAAGGACAATTCTCAAACACTATCTCATTTTGGGTGGTCAGGCCATTTATTGAGATTATCCTCTTTACTCATGAGGACACAGGCTCAAAGAGGCAAAGCAATTTTCCTTAAGGTCATAAAGCTAAGGATCAGAGCAGAGATTAAAATACAAGTCTACTGAGAACTCTTCACTGTAGGATGTTGCCACCTTTTTGGAGAACCCTTTATGCCTCATTATCATATTATATCATTATATGTAGATACTATGCAAAAAGCACCATTTGGGGGCACATTATCTTCAATTATTTGATTGGTGATAGAAATTATGTTCTTAGGCCATAAGGTTTCCAGTTATACATAAAGTAGGAAGATAATGAAGTAATTCTGCCCTGAGGGAACCCAAGAAACACTCTGATAATTCAAAAGGGAAAAAGTTCTCATCAAGTTGCTTTGTTGCCTCCAAAACAACTGCCTAATCAAAGAGCACCGAACTGGTGGCCATCAGGATCACCTGCTTTTTTGGGAAAAAAGAGAAGCAGGGAGAAATGGCAGCTTCCCATCCCGGAGAACCTGGTACGGTGGTCTGTCTTTGGAATATGTCCCTGATCTATATTTTGGGTAGATTATACCCCATTTCATGCTCATTAGATGCAGAATTGCACAAGACAATTTTCAAATATTAAATTGCCATATGATTCATCATCATTAGATCCTCACAAATGTCTTGAAAACCAGGTAAGCCAGAAAGTTACATCTCCTCCATTTGGTAAACAATAAAATAATCATTGAATGCCATGCCAAAAATTACCCAGGAAGTAAATGGGAGAATGAGTTCTGTAAGAGTTCTCATGAAATTGGAACTCCAAGTTTTTAGGTATGCACAAACTGTTTGGGTGCTAAATATTATAGTTTCTGAGTATATAGTTTAACTACAGAAGAAAATCAGATCTTCTGGCAGCATTTACAAGGCAGGTGCAGTCATAAAGAACTTGACTTTTGAGTTCATTGTCTCTGCCAGGACAGGTGGTATGGTGAAAGTATGGAATCTTGCCAGGCAGTCTCAAACTCAAACTTCCTTTTAGAAAACAAAGCAATAAAAATGGAAACAAGATGCCAAATTCTGTTCTATACCCTGAAGACTGACACTGCTTTAAAAACTAGGGCATTTTATATAATAACTTTTTTTTTTTTTTTTTTTGGTGGTACTGGGATCAAACCCAGGGCCTTTTGCATGCTAGGCAACTACTCTACTGCTGAACCACATCACCAGCCCTATGTAATAATATTAATCTGGTTCTAGCATACAACTCAGGAGAAATGAGATTATGAAAATGCAAAGTCAGCTGCAGGTTGGCGGCTTCCCTAATAGTTCAATTCTCTATTCCCCTATATAAACTAAACAGACACTTATTTCAGTGAATTTTACTCACATACTCCTAGTGTGAAAAAAATAAACTGTAATTTAGTACTTTCACAATAGTAACACAGGCAAGTTTTCATTGCTGAGTGGAATAAAAATCTCTGGCAAATCTTGCTTACTTCACAGATTCTGCCTAACTTTCCTAGGACAAACTAGTGTATTGAAAACTTTTGATAATTCCAAAGGAAGAAAAGAAGGAAGGAAGAATTAAGGAAGGAAAAAAGGAAGGAAGGAAGGAAGGAAGGCAGGCAAAACTGTAACATGTTAGTTCACAAAAGAGTGAAAATATGAAGGATTGTTTCTAGTGGCAGAGACTGACAAGTGACATTTTTACCAGGTTTATCTTCAGGGCAAGCCTTTGTGACTGATGATGTGCGCTCCTGACCACAAGGACACCGCAAGAAGGCTCTGCTCAAGGAATCCTTGTGGGGGCACTGTAGCTGCCACTATAGGAAATTTTGAGCATTTTTGGTGTTCCTGGAATTCTATTTCCAACCACTGCTCTGTGGTTGTGATGAGGGGATAGGAAGACATTGGAAGTCTTCTGGAGCAAATGCTCTTCAGTTTATAACCACAGAGCCAAGATTAAAATAACATGAATGTACTCTTCACAGAGCATAATTCGGCCTAAATCCGCCCTATCCATCATTTCATTTTTCCTAATTCTTTTTGTTGTTGTTAATCTGCTCTAGGAAGGAAAACTAGATAATCTATAAACAGTTCCCCAAAAAGCTTGGAAAATTCACAGATTCAGAGAAGGATATTTCAGCAAGAGTAAAATCTTTTGAGAACAATACCCTGTATGTAGGTGGCCTGAAATGTAAAAATCAAAATATTAAATGAAGCATTGTTCTTACTCCAAAATAATTCTTAACACTATAGTCTTAATTCTCATTAAATGATAGCCAGTTTGTTCAGGCCCCAGAGTTGAGTCTGTGACACTAGGACATAACGTGGTGTGCCTCTTCAAGCCTGTCTCAATCAGTTTAAATCCAAAAGTAAGATCCTCCTTCATTTACCTGCCAAGACCTGAGTTCAGGCCCTCAGGGTGTTGAGGTTTTCCTGTGTGGGAGAAAATGACATCATCAACACCTCAGCGACAGCAGGGAATGCAGGGAATGTGGCTCCTAACCTTGGTGATATCATCAACTGCCCTGGGAGAAACCCTGAGTTCCCAAAAGTGGAAGCACTGAGGTTAAAAAAAAGAGGGGGTGGTGGTGGTGTTTCAAGTTTATCAACAGTGTTTCCAAATATTAGGTTTTAGAAGGGTAGACTATGTAGAGGGAGCTCTGTCAGTAAGTCTGCACCTCAAGAACCAAACATTCATGGGTTAAGACCAACAAGAGCACTTAACTGATTTGTACCTTACAGTAGCACATTCAACCAAGGAAGAATAAAGACTTAGTTATATTAGGCTCTCTCCCAGCTCTGAGATGAGTATATTCTTTGGGGGACTTGCTAATGTTTCAAGTTTGCATTCAAAATAAATTCTAGGCACTCACATAATCCCTCAGTCTCTTCCAAACTTTCTTTGATGTTCAACAAATAAGGACAAGGATCTTTGATTATAAAACAATTTCTTTGGTTGGAAGAAAATTCTTTGCAGGGCGTGAACAGCAGGAGAAAGAAAAGGTTTTTCTGAAGTGCAAACTAGTTGGAAACCCCCTGGGGAAAGAATCTGATTCCCAGTCTTTCAGAGGCACAGGCCTGCCTGTACAGGCTGCCTCTGCTGAAGGCCTCTAAGAAGGCGCTTTTGTGTCTAGTGCATGGCCCTCAGCAACTGCAAGGCAGCCTACCCCCCCCCCCCCTTTTTTTTGGCCAGTGGAAGTTTTCCAACTCTAGGGATATACAATGCAGAAAGTCACAGTTTAATAACATGGCATAGTTACTAATCAGATGGCCCCATTTCCACTCCCCCCAAACGCTTACATCCTGAGAGCACTGGTCACCTAGCCCCACACATGAACACTTATCTGCTGCTCTGAAATCTTATCTCTAATAACTCAACTTCATAAAGTATGAAATAGGATGCATTTGATCCTAAAATACTCCTACTCTTTTTACTACTATGACCCAGACTGGTTCTAGGTTATCTCTGGCTCTTCCAGGTGTTTCCAAAGGTTAGATGAGATTCACTTAGGTAGGGAGGGGTAAGTTAGTGGTAGAAGGCAGAATGGTTCAATTATGGAAACAGCCTTAATGAAGGATTTAGAATAACTGTTCCCAATCCACTAAATAAATTTAATTTTAAAACATAACTCTAGGGCAAGATACCCTTTTGTATGTTTTAACTAGAACATAAAGATAGGATAGGACCAGAAGATGAAGTTCAACTAAGTGTGATGTTTTGTTCTGCTAACAAATGGTTATGTGACTTTATGTAATTTGGTCAGATTTATTTATTTTTTATTTTTTGGTATCACCTACCATTTTTTTCCCCTTAGGGAATGAAATGAATACATGTCCCTTTAATATACTAAGTCTATTTCTAGAATAAGTACAATTTCTAAAAGTTCAGAGCTAGGAAGGATCCTAAAGATTAGTTACCTCATTAACCCCATTCCAATAGATAAAAGGTTAAGTGATTTGCTTTTACTTTTTAAATGGTCCTAAGGCAACTGTAGATTTTCATATCCAAAGGGGGCAACTAAATAATCCCAAGTAATCTAAAGATAATAAAACATAATGCATACTATAGTTTACTAACTTTAATTAATAACCTAATGTTGTAATAATCTTTTATTATGCTAAAAACAACACATAACTTAAAAATAGTTGGAGGAAAAAGACACAAAAATCTCTAGTATTATAAACAATCTTGTTAAACAGAGATGATATTTAAACCCTCTTCATCTTCATACATAAAGAGTCTGAATATTTCTTTCTTTCTTTCTTTTTTTTATTTTTTGGTACTAGGGATCGAACTCAGGGCATTCAACCACTGAGCCACATACCCAGCCCTATTTTGTATTTTATTGAGAGACAAGGTCTCACTGAATTGCTTAGTACCTTGCTGTTGCTTAGGCTGGCTTTGAACTCATGATACTCCTGCCTTAGCCTCTGAGCCGCTGGGATTACAGGCATGTGCCACTGTGCCTGGCTATTTCTTTCTTTTCTGGAATTCAGTTTGTGAAAACTCAAATCCAAACCAGGTGAGATTATCAATTCAAATAAAACTTAAAATACACTGAATTCTGATGAAATCTAAATTTACTATAGTTTAACAGGAAATGCTTGCATATTTTAGAAAGTCAGTTTGCAATTTGAAAAGAAAGCCAGGGTGTCTAGTCATTGGAGCTTCAAAAGAAAATGTTATGGGTCATATTATAATATAGGAATATTATACAAGAACTATTTTAACCTGTAGTTAACTAATAACAGTGATAAGCCAGAAGATGATTACTTGGGTTGCAGTTCTCTAAATTGAAGCTCCTCAAAGCTAGGTTAAAATTTAATGTTTTTGTTCAGTTTTCTTCAATCACAGGAACTGGAAACAGAATTATCAATCATTTGAATGATTCCTGAGAAAATGAAAACCGGAGCTCTAAGGCACTTATGCATCCACCTCTTTTTTTGGGGGGAGGAGGGTACTGGGGATTGAACTCAGGGGTTCTTGACCACTGAGCCACACCCCAGCCCTATTTTGTGTTTTACATAGAGACAGGGTCTCACTGAGTTGCTTAGCATCTCACCATTGCTGAGGCTGGCTTTGAACTGTTGATTCTCCAGACTCAGCCTCCCAAAGTGTTGGGATTACAGGCGTGCGCCACCGCGCCCAGCTCACCTCTCACCTCTGAGCAAATGTCTTGTTCTCCTCAGCTAGACTAGGCTGGGGTGTTCTCTGAATTCCTACAGACCTTGCCACAGCATATGGTACAAAATAGAGAAGCCACACTGTGAAGGATCCAGGGGAGCCAGCACAGCCTCCCATCTTGGTGAGATTCTCAGCCCAGACTTTAGAGAGAGCTCTACTGTTTTGAGGAGATGACCAGGGCTGTAGGCCACCTGGTGTGCAGAGATTTCATGGCAGATAACATATGCACCATAGAGAGCAATGCTAAATTGTGGCAAGGTATTTTTTGTTTGTTCACTTGTTTTATAGCATGCCTTGCAGTAGACAAGGGATCAGAGAAGAAAGAAACGCCATCAAAAGTCCATAGTATCTTCCAAATGGAATGTTCAAGGGTAAATCTCTCCCCATATCTGCTTTTTAATTTCCCTGCAATAAGCCAAAAATGTTTAAAATAAACAAATGAACTTTGCTAAAAATGTTGACCAGTAAGATAGAACAGCAGATTAGCAACTGTTTGACTGGAAAGCACTAATCTCTCTGGGTTCATTTCTTCCTATGTAAAATAAAAAAAACTGGACTACATGTTTTTTCTAGCTTGAAATTTGACACTTATTTCACAAATAGAATACCTTTCCCTCTTCTCTCCCTCTGTCACCAAAACTCTATTTTACTCTAGGAATGAAAACCTTGATAGAACTTAATTTCAACATAGGGCCAATAGAGTCCTTCACAGATGTAAAGAAACTTAGCCATGAGAATATTAAAGTCAGGTAATCAATATGATTCTACGTAGAAGATACAAAAACAAAAACAAAAAACAAAACCTGAGTCATATACAAATTTTTTTTAGAGTATATAATTCACTAGACTGTAGAAAATGGTTCTGAGGAAAAAAGAATGGAAATCTGTAATCACTTTTAGAAAACAGCAAGAATGGTAGATATAAAATATTTAGGCCTTCAGTTTCATCCAGATTATTCTATAGAATTAATGACAACAAGAGTATTTCTCAAGTGTCATAATTTATATATGTATAACAGTACACTTTTGAAGTGTTAGCACATATAAAATTGATGGGTACATGATAATTCAATATGCTATTTAAAATTATAGTTGTACTATAGTCAATTTCATCATAACAGAAGTGTTCAAGATTTAAAAACAATTGTCTTTAAATGTTGCCATTTTGAAGAACCACCACTGCTTTAGATTCAGGGACCAGAATTTCTGAATTATCTAATTTCCTGTCTGAAGAAATCATGTGGGTCATCTTTGTGCTTGCAAAGTTTTAAAAATGTTAACCCTTAAATCATTTTGATCATTTTAGTGTTTTCAGATTTGCAAACTAAACACAAATTCCCAATGTATTAAAAAGTATAGAAGAAAATAAAACAAAATTTATCCATGAACCATCATGTTTGGAATCCAGATAAAAGTAAGAATATGTGAAGTGGCTTATCTTGTTATTTAAAAACAAACAAGCAAGGAACAATAAACATAAGCAAAGTTTTCCATTAAAGCAAACAGAAATTTTAAGAGCCCAAGGAATCCTACCCCAAGGGAAAAAATGGAAAGAAACCAAAGAGATGGAAAGTAACCCAGAAGAGTTTACTTTATACCTCTGTTCTCAGAATTTGGTAACCAAGTAGGGCCACAATTGTTCTACTTATATCAAAACACCTCATAAAATAACCTTTATTCTTATGGGTCTTAAAGTGAAACCACCATGCTGAAGCATTTTAAGCATTTCTCAAATTTATGCACAGTTTCACTTAGTATTTGGAGAGACTACTCCTTTACACACAAGCAAATCTTTGTCACATCTAAGATCAGGTCACTTTCTTATTACTGCATAATATTGTTGATTGTGTAACATATACAAATGTTTTTTATAAAAATAAACTGAGGGTAAATTAGTTTTGAAACTTTGGTTTCATTTCTTGAAACAGCTGGGATTCTTTTAGGATACCGACTTTCTTCATGTAAAGTCAGATGTATTTCAGAGACTCTCAACTCACTGAAATCTCATACAAAATTGTATATATTAAGTATATATGTGTAGTACATATAGTCAATAACATCACATTCTCAAAGGGACATGTGACACACAGAGAAAAGATTTAATCACTGCTTTATGGAATCTCAAAATCAGAGCTGGAATCAAAAAGTTTAAGAACTAAGAAGGCGGGGCTGGGGTTGTGGCTCAGTGGTAGAGCACTTGCTTACCATGTGTGAGAGGCCCTGGGTTCGAGTCTCAGCACCACATATAAATAAATAAAATAAATGTCCATCGACAACTAAGAAAAATATATTAAAAAAGATTAAGAAGGCGAGGTTCTTTGTACATATATAAATACTTTACAATCAAAGGTTTAAAATCAGTACCCCATAAACCTTTCTTGGAAAACCAGAATTTCCTAAAAAGCAAAGGTTGAGTTATCAAAGTAAATAAATGCTGTGTAAAGGAGTATCTCAAATATATTCAGTACAGTTGTTTTTATGATTTTGAAATAACAATCAAAGAGACACTAGGCTATTAGTAAGTCAGAGGAGGAAAAGAATACGGCATATTATATCACCCAAAACACTTAAAATAATTGACCTCATACTTTTTTTTGGGGGGGTGGTACCAGGGATTGAACTCAGGGGCACTCAGCCACTGAGCCACATCCCCAGCCCTATTTTGTGTTTTGTTCAGAGACAGGGTCTCACTGAGTTGCTTAGTGCCTCATCATTGCTGAGGCTGGCTTTGAACTTGTGATTCTTCTGTCTCAGCTTCCCCCCAAAAAAAGATTAAAAAAAAGAAGAAGAAGAAGTGCACCACTGAGCCCAGCTAAAATTTCTTTAGGCTTTTTTTTTTTCCTTTTTAAATGTAATGCTGGAGATTGAACCCAGGGCCTTGTGCATGCAAGGCAAGCACTCTACCAACTGAGCTATATCTCCAGCCCGACCTTATACTTTAAAATGTGCTGAAATAAATATTTCACCCTAGAGTTATCTCTCAGCTATGAGAGTTACTCAGTATTACCAAGATGTTCCTTATATTCATTTAGTATTTATTGAGTACCTACTATGTCTAAGGCATTAAGTATATTAAGGTACTTTTCCAGAGATACAGCTTTGAACAAAAGAAACCAAAAGTCCTACTTTCACAGAATGTATACATATATACATACATACATATATATATTTGGGAGGGGGTGCTGGGGATTGAACCTAGGGGTGCTTTACCACTAAGCTACTTCCTCAGACCATTTTACTTTTTAAAATTTTGAGACAGGCTGGACTTGAACTTGTGATTTTCTTGCCTCTGCCTCCCAAGTAACTAGGATTATAGGCATGAGACACTAGGCCGACTCACCAAGCTCATATATTACAGAGGGGACACAGACAACTACAAAAGTAACATTATAGCATATCACATGACAATAATCTTGTAAAGAAAATTAAAGCAGGGAAAGGGAACATGAGCCCTGGGGGAAATAGGAAGAATCCTTCAGAACAGGATAGTCTAGGCAGGCCTCATTGAGAAGGTATATTTGACACTTGCAGGTGACATTTGCGAGACCTAAGAAGAAAATATCCAGGATGTAAGTCTTATATAAAAAATGAATTTTTGTTCTTATTCTTATACCTCACTCTTTGTTCAATAACCATTTTATAAAGTGCAAAGTTAAATTAAATTGTGATCTTCTTCTACAAGTACTATTACAAAATTCCTCAAAGTCAACACAGACTAACAAGTGGTGAGAGTATGACTGGTCTAACTGAAGGACAGCAGAGGTCCTGGTGCCTGGAGTCAAGTGAGGGGAAGAGGAACAGGAGAGGGTGACAGGGCAAGACCACAGGGGCTGTACAGGCCATCGTGAAGACTGGTTTTTACACTAACGATTCCCAAAAGATCAACGATCAAATATTAGTTCATTGGGTTTTTTGAGATATAAAACTGGCAAGCAGCTTCATACCAACAGTTTTTTGACTGAATTGTCACAATGATCAAAAAAGAGGATCTCACGCGTTGACAATGTATTATCTTTTTAGGATTTCCACACAGAATTGAGTCCTTACATCCTCAGACAACTTTTAAAAATTGAATTATTATTCTGCCTCCTGCAAAGCAGATTGAGTCAGCTTCTGTGTGACTCTGCTCTTGCTTTCTCTCCCTTAGTATGTTTCCTCCTTTTATTAAAGTGGAGTTAATGTTACCTGTTCTTATCTGGTTGTAAATATCTGTGAATTATTTTAAGCTTCTTGGAAGAAAATTACTACACAAATTCAGTGGAACATCATTCTCACACTTAGGAGAAAATAACCGCTACCAGTTCTGGCTCTCAACATGTATAGTAATAATACCTTGCTCTTTTATAACATTTCGCCTTACTATACACTTCACAATTTTAAGAAAATAAAAGAAAAAAAGCACAAAGAAATTCCAGTAAGCTTTTTCCAATGAACAAAATACAAAGTATTTTACTAAAACAAACAAAACCATGAGCTCTAGGAATACTATTAATACCATATAAAAAGTAAATTGTGGCTACTTTTTAGATTTAAAAAAAAATCACTCCACACATGTACATACATATGCACTTTAGTACAAAATCAAGGAAATGCATGTCCCCAGAATCTGCTAACACCAAGTAGCCTGATAGGAGCAACAGCCAGGAGCATTCTTCACTTAGTACACCTCTTATTAATCAAAGAGATTTGTCAATTTGAACTTAAATTTTTTTGTTGGATTTTCAAGTGAAGTACAGCACGATTATGTATACAAGTCTCTTTGATGGGTACTTACAAAAGAGATCCTTCTTTAACTGAACAATTATCATTAAAAATCTTCTGCAGCTTCCTGGGCTAGCGATGCAGCTCAATGGTAAAGAACCTGCCGAGCATGCATAAAACCCTGTGCTCAATCCCCAGTTCTGGAAAAAAAAGAACATGCAGCTTCTCTTTTCTGGGGACCAGGCTTCTAACAACAGTCTAGAAGGCTTTGAGCAGGGATCATAGGAGG
This sequence comes from Geosciurus inauris, assembly GCA_004024805.1. Lineage (NCBI taxonomy): Eukaryota > Metazoa > Chordata > Mammalia > Rodentia > Sciuridae > Geosciurus > Geosciurus inauris. The sequence continues at coordinate 15,847 of PVHX01016380.1, forward strand.
CAAGCAACTGAGAATGGCTGTGCACATACTACGTCCAATGGTGTACTTCTGACTACATTCCAAAGTCAATTGGCAATTAATTAGATTTTCTGCACCTCCATTAACATAACTGTGAGCTGACTGTATCTTCAATATTTATTTTGTACTTCTTTTAAAGGCTGTAATCAAAGTAAAATTGCAAAATCACTCTGAAATCTGTATCCAAGGAACTCTAACTTGAGCAATGTCAATTAAACACATGCTATTTCAGAGTTTATTATTTCAAGTTCCTCTCTTAGTAGTCATCATAGGCTGTTTTAAAATGAAGGGAAAGTTAATAAAATGTAGATACTAAATAAACATTTTGATTTGCTCATATCTTTGCAAATGAAATGCAAAATGAGAAAAAATAGAAGAAATAAAGATTTTTAGAAGGTAGCATGACGCTGTGTATCCTGGATCAACTCAGACAATGGTACCCATCACTTTCATTACTTTCTACTCTGGTGTTCTAGTCACCTGTGACATTCTTAGATGTACAGAAATTGAGAGCTGGAAAACCATGGGTTCTGCAGTTTGAGTTGCAGCTATACCACTTTCTTGCAAATACTAGTTAATGCCTTGGCAAATATTAACATTTAAGTCCTCAGTTTCCTTATCTGTAAAATGTGGAAATGAAAAGCACTAAACTTTTCTACTATCATGAAGTTATAAGAATCTAAAGAGCTAATATATGTAAAGTACATGGAATCAGTTTGGTAGCTGTTACGTTTCAATCTCTCAATTTCACAGGCAAGGAATCTAAAACCTAGAAAGGCAAAAACTATTTTGTCACAAATCACACAACTATTTAATGGCAGGGTCAGAACTGAAAGTCAAGAACCTTGGATTGCAGTTTAGCCATTTTGTCAACTACAGTTTCCTACACGGGATTGTGTAACTCTGGCCCAAAATTTAATTGTAAAGTTTCAGGGCCTGTCTACCAATAAAGTAAAAATTCAAAGATGGGATAATTATGCATTAATAAGTAAAATTAAGAGGCAAGCGGAGACATCTTGCAAAGGGGAATTTGTCCAGGAGGAGTTGTTCACTGCTACTGGCCAAATGTGAAACCACCCTGCTCCCACCGTAGGTCTGCAGCCTCCGGGCAGTACATTTTAATCTTGATCATAACTTTATCCTGGAGTTGAAGAAAATCCAGGACAACCAGCTGAACAGGAAGAATGTGATAGTTACAGAGTTGGTGACCTCTCTTGGGCTACACTAGGATCCTCTTAGTTTTTGCTCTAAGAAGAAAGGAGATTAATTTTGTGTTGTCCTTCTAAATAATATTTATAAATAAAGAATAAATGACTATAGTCATTTTTAGAAGTGGTAGCAATATTACTAGAAATAACAGAAACAAACATTGATAAGAGGTAAACAAGTCAGAAAACTGGAAATGAGACAAAACATAAACACCAGTATTTTTTCCATCTACAATGGTATAAACAAGGAAAAAAATATTCAAATGAACATAAAAATAGTAAGCAGTTGTAATCACTATCACGTGGTCCTTTTTATCAGTCACCACCAAGAAAGTAGATGAGGAACATTTTCTTGTCCTGTTTTTTTTTTTTTTTTTTTGATGGCTAGTAAGAGAAATACTAGCAGAGGAAGGCTATCCTAAATATACAAATTGAGTGGAAAACAAAAGGAAAAAAGGTAGAAAGAAATTAAAGAAGCAGAAGGGACAAAGATTTTGGAAAATATAAGAGAAATCTATGAATTAGACACTTTAAAGAAAACAGCAAACCAGCTTGAAGATTTGAAATGATACAGTAAAGTGAAGAAAAAGCTTTCGAGCAAAATAGAAAGTAACACAATTTGGTCAGGACTAAGAGAGTTTTGGAATGGAAAAGATTCAGAAATAGAAGAATGTATAACAAAGGCAACATTCCCTTTTCATTTTGACTTCTAGTACTTTTAGAAGAATATCAAAATTTAAGACTTATACCTTATAAAATGGAGAGTACTGTTGGCAAAGAAAAATCCTAGCGCAGCGGGTGAGGGATAAGAATTGGGGCAAAAATTCATCACTTCTTGGCTTTCAATGCTCTTGTATGTACAGCCATCAGATAAAGTTGAGACAAACAAAATTACTTTAGAGCCAATTCTACAGTCTATTTTACTATTAAATTGGAAGCACATTGTCTCCCTTTGTCTAAAGAAAATTAAATTTACTATAAATGAAAATCTAGTTAATTTGGTCCCTATGAGATTGTATATACCCTGAATTAACTCAACAAAATGTAAAGAAAGGTTTGATTTTCAGAAACTTTCTGCAAAATCCCAAAACCACATTATCCTTTTTTAAAAAAAAATTAATTCTTTTTTTTAAATCGCTGTTTTCATACCTTTAAATTTTCTAGCACATAACACCCCAATTTTACAAAGATCTGACCCCGTCTTTGGAGATAACCAATTTTAACAGGCAGCTAGAATACTTCGTAGGTAGGAGGATACATAGAATTATTTGAAATTTCTCAAAGTCAATATAGAAGACTATCTTTAGATTTGTAACATTAGAGTATAGCTATGCATCAAGAAAGCCAAAGTGCTACAAAGGACAAATGGAGAAGATATAAACAGATCTTCAGTTAAATGGAAGGCTTGGTTAACCACAGTTGAGTAAACCTGAGTTGCATGTAATCTGATAAGGAACAAACAGCACAGATTCTGGAAGTGTAAACCATGTGTCCCCAACACGCTAGAGTTCTTTGAAAGAGTTAATCAAATGGTAGATAAAGAAAAACCGATGCATACAATACACAAGGTTGTTTTCTGTTTTTTAAAAATAAGGTTTCTCATAAAAGGTGATTAAGAAAATTTAGTAACTGGTGTGGATTAAAAATGAACATATAATAAACCAGGACCAATACAAAACAATTGATTAACATGCACTAAACCAGTACCAAATCCAGATGTGTCCAGAGACTAATATTAGGTTAGTATAAAATTTAGTAGTGACCAGAAGAGGTCAGAATGGACAGAAAAAGTGAAGACTGAAAATTACTATTGATGTATAACTGTCCAGGATAAAGTCTGAAGGTCCTTGCTAAGATACAGTGAAATTCTCTCCTTAGAAAGTAATGAAACCATACTTAAAGAATACTGATAGGCTCATAGTTAGAAAAAAAAGATTAGCAATATTTGCTGGAGTGAGAAAAAGAGCAAAATAAGAGAGGATGATAAAAGATTGATAAAATAAAGGAAGGCAAACAGAATGCCAACTGGTGCTTCTCATTTACCTGTTCCTTTATGAAAACCCAGAAATTTTATGTAGAGATTTATGATAATAGAAGACAAGAAGTTTAAAATAAAAAAACTAGTTTAAGCAGCATATAATCAACTCATTGAACATGCTATCAAAGGACATAAGGCACAAAGCTCCCAAAGACTTGAGAGATAAAAATATGACTTTATAGAAAATTATTTATGCTAAAGGTTAAAATGGAACACAGACCTCATGCTTCAGGATATTAAGGAGGCAAGGTGAGGAATGGTTACATTCTAAATGATTTATTATTTAAATTTTTAAGAATTCCAAGTTTCATTTTAGAGTCTAAATTAAATGACTTCTTATCTAAAAATTTTTAACACCATTTTTTTCAAATATGCTCTTCTTTCCTGTTTATTTTTCTGAATACCAGAACCTTCCACTGCACCTAATTCTTCTTCTAATTCATTTATCCCAGCTTCAAAATACTGCCAAAGAGGTGTAAGAAAGAACTACCAAACCATATATTTAAAAACTCGTGTTTGGAAAAGAATTCTGTAATTTTTTGTTTCCCTGCCTTCTTCTTTCTCTAAGTAGAAGAAAATTTAAATTCATATAATACTTTGGTTCTGTTTATAGTCCATACATATCATAAAATAAAAAAATCTGAGCTGGATGCTGAGATTGATCATATTTAAAACATTTAATCCTGTGTCCAAGAGCTACAGCAAGAAGTTATCATTTTATGAAACTTTTTATCAGCAATACCATTTTATGGAATAAGACAAGAGAATGCCCCTTAAAAAAGTAGAGTCCTACTAAGCTCTGTTTTTTCCACAGGGAATGAGCAATTGGTTTATGAAAATCTATGGCCCTAGTCAGTTCATAAATTCGACACATAAGGAACAGTCTGTGAATGAGTTACAGGTAAAATTCACAGTCTGAATGCTTAAGAAACTATGCCTGAAAAACTTTGTGGGTCAATAAAAAAAATGTTAAAATTTTGAAAATGATAATATGATGTGTGGATAAGACCAAAGGGATCAGGAGGCCGGTTTATACTTTGTGTCCATTTTGTAATCCAGTCCTCTCCATTTTGGGCTTAGCAATAGGGTGCCACACGTGGTATAAAGCCAGTCGTAGCATTCAAGCTTGACTGAATTTTAAAAGTGACACTATATTCAAATATGCTTCAAGGGCAGTCTAGAATTTCCGGGTGCTGCTGACCATTAAAATTAACCTCCTTAGTGCTCGCTTTAGATTTTAACAGGTGGTTAACTACAATTCCCAGATCAGTTAAATATAAGCCCATACATTTCATCTATCAAAAAATAGTACCCAGAATATATCACTTGTGAAGGAAGGTTTTATTATGTGTACCTAAAAAGGCAATGCAATACCAGTTAAAAATAAACAAATAATCTTCTAAAATATAGAATTTATGTATTTCTTCTTGGGTATAAAATAATTTGCTTTAGAATGCCAACAAGGCAATATCCTTAAAAGATAGAACAAACAGAAAGCTAAGCAGCAGAAGCCTTTGTATGGTATTTGGTTTGGGAGACTAAAGAAAAAGGCCTATTTCAAACAGATGGAAAGTGGCATATAATAAAGTTATACTTGCCTGCATTAATTTTCCTTCTGCTGGAGTTATTTCAGCAACACCAGCAAACACACCTTCCAAAGTGAGATTCAGTTTTCCTGTGGGGTCCATTTTCAAGGGGATCACTCTGATAATAGCTTTCTGCTCTGCTGATCTTTCAGACTCCACCGCTGCTGCCAGCACCAGTCCTGTGTGTCCAAAGCCTGCCTGCAGGGTAGCCATCAGCAGCCAGGGCCAGAGGGCAGCCAGCTGCAGCTGGTGGCCACCACTCATCCTACCAGCTGCAGCAATGCACTTCGGCCATACATACTGCTTCCACTGGCTAACACCAACTGCAGGTTTTCAGATGCAGACAAATGCAGGAAGAGAAAATTTATGCTTCAGTTTCAGAAAGCCAAGTCATAGTTTTGACCTTTTCTTTCTCTATGGTATATTCCCAAGAACAGGTGGCATTCCTGATTGGGAGGAGAAGACAATGTTTTCAGCCCACTTCTGCAGCAGGTATGTCATTTTCTTCCATTTTCACTCTGATTAGCAAAGAAACCACCACTTCTCTTTGGATTTTCAACTTTGCTTGAGATTGAATGTCACATTATGAATTTTTATTATGTCAGATCACTTGGTGTTGGTCTTCCATATGCATCAAGTTGCCGAGGCACTAACCCCAATGGTGATGAACAAAACAAGGCAAAGTAAACAGCTAAGGCCATGCGTCAAAGGTGAGAGTGAAGAACTCCAGCTCAGACAAATGGAGAAATGGCCCTTTTAAAGCCACAAAATGTATCAACTGTAAATGATTAAAGACCACAGGACATTTGTTTTTTTTAATAGGGGAAGAGACCAAATGATAAAAAAAATTTCAGGCCACACCTTGAGGGATGTCCAAAGATGCTACAGCACAGAATCAGAGAAGTTTCCATGTTGAATTAAATTTCAGTGTAGTCCAAAGTTCTAGGTCCATTGAATTTTAATATTTTTCAGAAACTTGAACATACTACAATTTTTTGTTTTACCAAAAATTGCCTATAAATTAGGTGCTAATTTATACATCTTCACACATTACAGGATAATCCTGAACATCACCACCTTTTTTAACTTTCAAAATTAGAATATCTGAAAAGCGCATAGTTTCCAATTATTTTTCCCAGTTAAAATTCATATTTCTATCTTCACTTTCCCCAACTTCTGTTCTCCAGCTTGGGAATCTCAAGCACTTTGATTTTTCATGAGATGCTTTGGGAAACTAATATCCAGATCTTATAATCCGTAATTTTCTAAGTTCATAAGAAAAACAAAGGACTATTCCTAACACGTTTTCAAATTCCTTGAGGGGGTGGGGAATAAAAGATAGGGGGATTAGGAAGGTGATTAGTTACAGGCTTTAAGTATAACACCCTGAAAAAAATACAATGAAGCCTGGGTAGATCTGTGCTATTTGTAGGCACATATAAGAATTTGGGTCTTTGTATAAACACAGAATAAGATTTTTAAATGTGCACCCTTAAGTAAACATAAGTGCACTTTACCCACAAAGCCCGTTTGTGTTCCGAGGTCAAGTTTAAAAATCATATAAAGTCTTCAAAATAAGTGCTGAAAAGCCAAGCAACTGAACATGAACCTGTTATATAGATTCTTTGCTTTTGCTGAGGCAGAGGGAGAAAAAAAAAAAAAAAGAATTTCAAAAGAAATCTGCAAACCTGTTGCGCTGTTGGGCCCACTGGAATCCACGGGGGTGACAAATTCAATTATGCTTTTATAGATCCTGCTCAAAAAAGGTTTGAACTGCTTAACCAAATACAGCTCATTCTTCCACCTTCTTACTCTGCAACCAAACCAATTGCCCCATACTACAGGTAGATGACGAGAAATTCCGCAGTCTGAAAAAATAATCCATGCAGATCAAAGGCAGAAACTTATTCCAGGGTAAGAGCTACTGTCCCCAAGAACTCTAAAAACACTTATAGACGATCCAAAATCATTTCTGAAATCTCCTTTCTAACAAAAGTTCTTTTTCTCTCCAAACAGCCCATTAAATAATCAAATCTTGCAAGAGAAAAGAAGCACAAGTAGCAAATACATCAGCAACAATTCACTACCAGAAACAGAAAATCCCAGAGGGAGAAGGCAATATCTCTGAATCATGGATGGACTTGGAAAGTTCGGAAGGATTCGAGAGCTTCCCTTCCAGAAAGACAACTCTGGATCAACTCCCTAGAGCAGGAAGCCTGTGGTTTGTAATTGGTGTTCTACTTCTGACTCCCTCCCCTGGGACTGCAATCACGCTCTCTACCTGCTGACAAAGTGAGGGTGGAGCAATTAAAGGCAGCCACCCCCACCCGGCCCTCCTCCTCCTGGTGCGCACACACCACACTTACTTAATCAGACACGTTCTCTCCTCCTCTCCTCTCTCAGGTCCTCTGCTCCCTCTAGTGAGCCACAGCCTAACTGCATCCAATTCAGTCCTGGAGACCTTTCTCTGGGTAAGCAAGTTACTACATGTAAGTTGGGGCCACTGGAACATATCCAAGCAGATTCTGCACCCAACAGAGCACAGGCAGTGGTATGAGGAAATAAACAGAAAAAATAAAGGAACTCCAAAAGATAAAAGAATGGACACAAGGTTTTTCAAATATAAGTTCAAAGAGATTTCTGGTCTTTCCGGGTTTTAGTGTCTACAAATGGCAGAAAGCCAGAATAAAGTGATCCTGTACTATAGTACTTACTGATTTATTGCTGCTTAGATCTGCTACCCTGGGAAGGACTCTGCCCCATCATATGCATAGTTTTTCTTCAGCTCTTACTAATTTAAATTCAGTAGCTCTGTCTAAATTATGCCTGTATGAAGCTTTCAGATCAGGTTGATGTCAGAGGTCTGGAATCCAACTTACTTTCTTCTCACATCTCTTCAAAGTGAAATGCTACTATAGATCAGGCTTCTGCCCTCAATGTAAGATTATGAGAAAGTCTATCATTAATATAAACTAAAGGTAAAATATGCTTAGATGAGAAGAATGTATGCAAAAAGAAAACTAATTTTCAGCTAATTACCACAGTCATCAACTATAACTCTTATATAGTAACCCTGCCATTAGAAATAATGCCAAAGTTTCTAACATGCTTCTAAAATTTAAATTTTCAAATTTATCAGATTATATTTGATAGTAATCAAACATTTTATTTTTGGACTGATGACAAAATCAAAATTTTATCAATAACAATGTGAATACAGTTAACTCTACTGAACTGTATATACTTTAAAAAGGTTATGATAAATTTTACATTCTTTACCTTATATACAAATGAACCTGTTCAGTCATCTATAAAATGTGGATAATAACCGCATTGTAGACATGCCTCTGAAAACAAGAAGTGTAAGTGGCCTATTTACCTTGCATGTTCTTTCTCTACAGAAGGTTTATGAAAATGGTTTCAGAATTTTAGTTCTATAAAGTAAATGTTTTTGTTTATAGTAGTGAGGATTGAACCCAAGGGCACTCTTTCACTGAGCTACATCCCAAGCCCTTTTGATTTTTTATTTTGAGACAGGGTCTCACTAAATTGCTGAGGCTGGCCTTGAACTTGCGATCCTCCTGCTTCATCCTCCAGAGTTGCTGGGTGTAGAGGCATGTGCCACATACACAGTTAAAGTAAATTCATAATTTAGCACTTTCTCTCTCCTTTTTGGACGTTAAGAACATAGTGTAATAGAGATATTTGGCAGCTCCTTTCTTAAGAAATAGCATGAGCTCTAATTCCAAAGAGTATTTGTGTGTGTGTGTGTGTGTGTGTGTGTGTGTGTATGTCCATCCGTCCAGGGGTATTGGGAATTGAACCCAAAGACACTCCATAATTGAGCTATATCTCAGCTCTTTTTAAATTCTATTTTGAGACAGGGTCTCGCTAAATTGCTAGAGCTGGGCTTGAACTTGAGATTCTCCTGCTTCAGCTTCCTACAGCTGAGATTACAGGCGTGCTCTGCCATGTTTGAATGCTGAAGAAAAAATTAGAAGTCTATTATAGTGTGTTTTTATTTTATGTATGCCATGTACTTATACAGCATAAATACTGAAAACACACATTATTATATATCATTTATATATGCAAAATTATCTTGAAAGTTCATACATATGCAAAATTATCTTGAAAGGTAAACTAAAAAATGTACTTACAAATGGGCTTTGTCCCATCTTTTCCTGCTTGAAACTTACCAAAAAAATAATCTAATAGTTAATATACACAGTTGAAAAAAGAAAGAAAATTACAAATGTGGCTACTGCCCTCAAACTATCTTCTCTGAGGAAACCCTGAGATCTGGAAATGAGGATGATATGTATCATGAAACTGGGGACCTTGAGATAGGCAGGATCAAGCCAAACAACTCTATGTAGTTTAGTTTATTGATATCATGTGTTTATGTCACCAGAATTGACAAGCAAGACAAATTACTCCCTGGCTTCAAAATTAAAGTTATTCCTCAAAGGTTGATAGACCACAACACTTTCCCAAAGATTTGATAAAGATGGTGTTTGTGTCACTGACATCTACAACCTAATTTTAGACAAGACACACATCATTCTTCAGGGTCTACTTTTCCATGTGAATGGTCTAAACTTATTGAAAACTATTCATCCTTTTCCAAAAAACTAGGTTTCTATAAAAATATATCAAAGAATTGTCCTCATATTTTTAAAAAAATTTTTCTAGTTGTCAATGGATCTTTATTTTATTTATTTATATGCAGTGCTGAGAATCGAACCCAGTGCCTCACACATGCTAAGCAAGTGCTCTACCACTGAGCCACAACCCCAGCCCCTGTCCTTATCCTTAATGGCAATTTTAAAAAAATATATTTTTAGTTGTAGATGGACACGATATCTTTATTTATTTTTATGTGGTGCTGAAGATCGAACCCAGTGCCTCATGTATGCGGGGCAAGCGCTCTACCACTGAGCCACAATCCCAGCCCATCCTTTTTTTTAATAGATTTTTTTTTAAAATATTTTTTTAGTTGTAGATGGACACAATGTATTTATTTTATTGCTTTGTATGTGGTGCTGAGGATCGAACCCAGAGCCTCACGCATGCGAGGCAAGCGCTCTACCGCTGAGCTACAATCCCAGCCCCTCCCAGCCCATCCTTAATGGCAATTTAAAAATTCAACCCCTACTCAAAGTGCAAATGAAAAAAAAAAAGAATAATTTTAAAAAATCAGATTCTCTGAAAACCAGGGTATGTTCCATTTTGAACTTTACTGGAATTATTAATGGTTATAATGCTTGAGTTTTCTATCTATCACCAATAAAACAGTAAAAACAAGCAAGACACAAGTCTAGTTGGAACACTCACTTTATTGTTGACTGAAATTCATCGGTGCTTAAGGTGCTCAAATACTGAGGTGCTAGTCAGGAACCTTGTTAGCATGTGTCAGACCCTACTGGCTAATTCACATGAAGCTTTTATTTTACCTCTTGCCATTTTGCCCAAGTCATTGATGATAGCTTTATTTGATAGGTACCAGGCATGTGAGTATAGCAGGAGATCCAGCTCCTTAGTCTGCTGTATTCATATATAAAAAAGTTTGGAAGGCTGATCAAGGCATTTCATTAATTAAGCCTTAAAACCATTGAAACCAAATCTATGCCAAGGTTCCTGCTTGACACATGTTCCTCAAATGATATTATCTCTTTCAACATATATAAAGCTAAGAAAGGCATATTGAAGGGAAGGAGTATCACTTAAGACAGTTCACCAGCTCTTCAATATGACAGAGAAAAGCAAAGTTCTTTCATTAGGAAATAGGGTCTGCTCTTCATGTACTCAGTCAAAATATACTGCCTGGCCAAAAAAATGTAGATGTTTTGATAATTTGTTCATCTTTTAAGTCATGCTAATAAAGATGAATAAATGCCCATCATGTGGACATCAGCTAGTCTAATCAGAAAAACCAGACGTCTCTTTTCAGAACTTACTATCCTATCTTAACTGAGTTACTATAGACCAATACAGAGCTCACCTTTTTCCAAAAGAGCCATATCTCTGTAATACTTCTAGGGCTTGACATCATTGGAAAGGCACAATGCAATATAAGAAATGAACTGTTACATCTACAATGTCTAGCATAGTATTTACGTCATATCACTAAATGCCTTTTTCATTAGTTTCATATTCCTAGGCTTTCCTTTTGTTTACTAGGAAAACTAAGGCAGAATACAGTAAGAAAAATTCTAGTCAATTTAAAAGACTTTAAATCAGAAAGGTTCTTGCTGTCATTGGATGGGCAAATAAAGGAACAACCACAGAATATGGACATCTAAGATGTCCTCTCCATAACAGTCCCACAATCCTACTACTCAAATGTGGAATCCTATAGAGGGGATTACAGTCCATCCCACTATCTCAGAAGCTCAAACCAGATATAAACAGAAAAGTATTGGAGCATAGCTTCTGGTAAATGACAACTAATTAGATTTCCCCCAAATTTGGACACAAAACCTTATATATATATGAAGATTTGTACTTGCTGAATGTAAAAATCTAAAATAAGAAAACACTATGTAAAATCTCTTAATGCTTTTGTTCACACATTGTACATTCCCCTTCAAAATAAAAATATTACACATGCATCCTTTATCCTTCTATCCTGCAATATTAACAAAAATAAAGCTTTAAAACCTTTAAATCTACCAGCATTTATGAATACAATTACATTAAACAATTCAAATATTTTTCTTTAGAAGACATTTAAGTAAGTGATATTAACAAAACCTTACCATTTATGGCAATGTATCATTAAAATTAAAGAAAGATATGAAAATAGAAAAATGCTCTCATTAATATAAAAGAATCGGGGGCTGTTAAGTGTGATGGATGGTCTAAGTCCGGATGCCTTGATCTTGAAACAGAATGCTAGGTTAGGAAGTAAGAGAATTTCCTGGTTAATCACTTGGAAAATTAGCTCTTTACCAGAATTTCTTCCTTGGAATTCCTGACCCATTTAGACCTGTGATCTTGATGACCTCATGCGTCTTTGTTTTTCACACAATCTTCTATAAAAGGATCACACTGTGACTTGAAACAGATAAGACTGAACTCCCCACTGGAGTTGTGCTGACTACCATTTGAGAGTGGCAAGACAACTCAGCACTCACACATTATGCTCCAGTACCATAGATGCAACAGTTTTAGATGCTTCTTCACTGTAACAGAAGGCCAGGACTTTTCATTTGAAAGGGATCTGGGCAGCAGAAAAATGGCTGCTAGATGTTTAGTAGTTTGTCAAGGTAAACAATCTGAACTGAACAGCTGTAGTAAATACCAAACTCCCAATTTTCAATTAACAAAATTCTCAATTAACAAAACAAAAAATACTTTTTTCCTTAACAGAACTGAAAAAATCCCAACAGTGTGTCATGTGCAAGACTAGTCTGCCTCCAGCTACGGCTAGTGCACAATGTCACATTTGTCATCCATTCCTCACTCTTTTAATTCTTCCTCCTTTGGAAAGTGCTCCTGCTTGCAGGCCACGTCCACCAGCAGATGAAGATCTAAAAAGAAAGGATTATTTACTCACTCTCAGCCTCTCAGACTATAGACTTCTATAGACAAGTCTTCAGAGTAGAATAACTTGTCTATATTGCACCTGTAGAATTGGCTCTAAAATTACACTTTCTCCCCAGATTCACAATTTTAGAGCATTCCTATAGCTCTAAAGCATACTGATACAGCCTAGTTGTAAACCCAGAGATCAACAAAGTTTAAAATTTCCCTCCTTCTCAGTGGTAAGGCCAAGCCTCTTTTCAATACAATTGTCTTTTATCATAAACGAAAAAGAAAGGCAAATGTGAAAGGAATCAAAGTGAAATAAATGTATATAAATAAAATTCATTTCTTCCATGCTGTAATAACAGCTGGGTGGGTTGTGGAAATATGAAAAAGTAATGCCTGCAGGAAAGCAATGTTAAGCAACTCCTACTTTCCCCAAGTAGATTGTCTCCATAAAAAATTCTCCTGACACAGCTGAACTCCTACAAAAACACCAAGCTGAACTGTATGTAAGAAGGAAGTCATACTCTCACAGAGATTAAGAGACAGAATGGTTCCTTAAGCATGGAAAGGAGTGTTAGGTACCATGGAACATGCCTGTAATCCCAGGGACTCAGGAGGCTGAAGGAGAACTGCAAGTTTGAAGTCAGCCTGGGAAACTTAATGAAACACTGTCCCAAAATTTTAAAAATAATAATAAAAAAAAGTTAAAAGGGCTAGAATGTAGCTCAGTGGTAGAGTATCCCTGTGTTCAATCCCCAGTACCAGACAAAAAAAAGGGGGGAGGGTAAAAACTTGAGCTCAGGCATGAGATTCTATAATATAGAAGAGCTATAAGCTTCTCTACAGTTTAGATAATTACAGTAGTAATAATGATAATTGTAATATATTTATATAACATCTTTATTTTTCAGGTAGCTAAAATGCATTATAATAAGATCATCTAGCTAATCCCGAGGAGTAAGTATATAACTAGGAGGTAGAACCTGTAAGCTCTTTTTTTTTAAATATTTTTTTTAGTTGTAGATGGACACAATGTCTTTATTTTATTGCTTTGTATGTGGTGCTGAGTATCGAACCCAGTGCCTCACGCATGCTAGGCAAGCGTTCTACCACTGAGCTACAGCCCCAGCCCCTGACTATTCCATTTTAATTTCTCCCCACTCACTACTCTCTTAAAGGCTTCTCTGGGTTGTGAAAAGTTCAGAAACTAAGAAGGAGGAACTTTTAATACAAGATTAGTACATTTTTTGTAAAGAGCCTCAGTAATTAATTTTAGGCACTACAGGCCTAAAATTACTCTGCCACTGGCATAAAAACAGCCATAGGCAATGTGTAAATGAAAGGGTATAACTGTGTATTCCAATAAAATTTTACTTATGTATATTGAAATCTGAATTTCATATAATTTTCATGTATCAGAGAATGTTCTTTTGATTTCCCCCAACAATTAAAAAATGTAAAAACCATGCTGTTTGTAAGCCATGTAAAATTAGGCTAGATGTGGCCCATGGGCCAGTTTATCAATTCCTGTTATAACAACACACTAGGAGTACCATCAAAAGAAATTTAACCAAAACAGGAGTCATCAAGTTGAATATTATTGTCACAGTTCTCATAAAATTACATTTCCTCCAAAGAAGATATACAAATGGCCAACAAGCACATGAAAATCGTGAAATTTAGGTTTTAGGGAAATGCAAACCAAAACCACAATGTCCCGTTACACTGTTAGGATAGCACTAATAATTTTTAAATGAAAAATAACAATTACTAGTGAGGATGTAGAGATAATGGAACCCTATACATTGCTGACAGGCATGTAAAATAGTTCATCTATTAAGGAAAATACATTTGGAAATGCATTTGGTGGTTCCTCAAAAGGTTACAGATAGGCCATTTCAAAATGCTGCCAAGGCCTTAGGACCTTCTACTACCACCCACATCCCCCATGCTCAGAGGGGGAGCAGCTCTTGAGGCAGCTGTAAATTTTATCAATAGACTGCAATTTCTTCACTGCCAAAATGACATCATATTCCACCTCTGCCTAGCATTCAATATCTGACAGTGCTTGCAGGATCTCTTTAGAATTCGTCAGTAAACTACGACTTAAAACTCTTGTAGATTTTTCAGGTACCAGGTACCCAAGGAGAAATGTTCACTGTTCACGAGGTAATGTACTATCTAGGCCAGTATATATAATGGTGAAACAGTTTATGATCAATTGAAGCAGGATATGGTATACTGTGGTAGAGATCTTTTGGGAAAACTACTAGGATGTCAGAGCTTCTAGGAAAGATCCACGCCCTCTCTATGATATGCTAAGGAAGAATCACTGCTATTATATATGTTGTTCAGAATTTCCCTCTTGGCATAGGATCACAAATCAAGACCAACTGAAGCAAAGGGAAAGAAAGTTCCAATTCCAAGAAAAGAACCAAAGAAGGTGATAATCCCCATACTTTCTACCTCAGAGCATAAACATAGAAATTCTAGAGAAGATGAAGACTCAACAGAATATTTAACCCAAGATGAGATATGTAGCTGGACCTGGGATTTGAGGAATGGGATGAAGCTGGCTTGCCTTGGTGGTTTTTAGGAAATTTAAAAAACAATGATACACCTGTAAGTAATGGCTCAAGATATAGGTGCTACCATTGTTTCAGCCACTAAAGATGATTTGTGTTTTTAAAATGAGTATCAGAGTAGTTAGGTGTTAAAAGTTGAAACTCCTCATATTTAGCAAGCAAGTCAAGGAAGTAGAGAAAGCGAGTGACAAAAAGATGATTAAAGTGAAAAAAATGATGACTCTAAGTCCTTAAGTGATGTAGAGGTTACCTCTGAGGTTAGAACATCCAGGAAAAGCTGTTTTGCACTGGCTACATCTTTAGATGTTGTAATCCCAACAGTACACTTGTGTTAAAGAATGCCATTTTTTCCTGTTTCTATCCACTTTTCCTTGTTGCTAAGAGATGCTAAATTTACTGAAATTTGAGAAGGGAAAGAATAATTTGATCTAATCCTCTCTCTACTTTGGAAAGGATGACCTAAATGCCTGTGTCCACTGAAATTCTATGCTATCAAAATTCTTTGGACATAACACAATAGAAACACAGAAATATTCAAAGTAGTCCTGCATTACTTTTTTCCCATTTAAATACCTCTCTGTAACCCCAAGGACAGACCCGTAGGCTACCTAATTCTTACTGAGCATAAAATAATTTTGTCAGTGTTTTCTTAAAAAGAAGCAAGTGGAAAAGAGTCTTGTTTCCACACGGATTAATATTAAGGGGTATTAAAGAAGATAATGGTATTTTGAAAAAAAAGGTAAAGATACTACTACAATGTGATGCAGCAATTCCACTCCTAGGTATATACCCCAAAGAATGAAAAACAGGTATTCAGACAAATACTTGTGCACACATATTCATAACAGCACTACTCATAATAAGCAAATGGTAAAAACAGCCCAAATGTCTATTAGCAGATAAGTAGATAAGCAAATTGTGCTATATATATACAATCTAACATCATTTAGCCAAAAGAAATGAAGTACTGATACACATGCTACAATGTGGATGGACTTAAAAAGACTATGCTAAGTGTCCCAAAGCAGACATAAAAGGTCACACTACATGATTTCATTTACATGAAAAATTCAGAGTAGGTAAATCCATAGATAGAGAAGACAGATGGGTAGTTGCCAGGGGCTGGAGAAAGGAGGAAGTATAGAAAAAAATTTGGAACTAAACAGAGATTGCACATTACTACAAAAACACTACAGGCTACTGACTTGTTTGCTTTAAAAATGGCTTTTTAGAAATTTTACCTAAAAAAGTTACCTTTTCCTATCAATTGAACTGACTCAGAAAAAAAGGAGAAATCAGGAAATGTCTATAAAACATAAAATTCATACTCAAATATTTCTTAATTTTCAGTATCAGAGCATGGTAATGAAATATAGATTTCTAGTAAGACATATGCAATTCTTATTTTCAATAAAATAGAACTATATAGCCCTATCGCACCTAATACAGCACCAAGCCTAGGGTAGTTTTCAGTAAATATTTGTTAAAAGAAACTGAAAGGGTAGTTTGACTCCCCAGATGTTCAAACTTTATCTCTCTGTGGCTAACTAAAAGATTACTCTAAAAGACAGAAAGCAGATACAGCCACAAAAAGCAGAATGGTGGCTGTCATGGGCTAGGCAGGGGGAATGGGGAGTAAATCATTTAATGGTTACAAGGTTGTAATTTTGTAAGATGAAAAGAGTTTTGGTGATGGATGTTGGTGATGGTACGAGAACAATGTGAATGTACTTAATGCCAGTGAATGATACACTTAAAAATAGTGACTCTTTATGATTTGCAACCAGAGAAATGGAAAAACTGAGCTCTGTTTATGTACTATGACTTGAAACGCATTTAAATAAAAAAAATTTTTAAAAAAATGGTTACTATGCCAATTTTATATTCTATGTATTTATAAGTTTTTGAAGACTGCTTTTTTTCCCAAGAATTTCTTCTTCTTATTTTTCAGTATTGGGGATTGAACCCAGGGGTGTTCCATCACTGAGCTACATCCCCAGTCTCTTTTACTTTTTCTTTTGAGACAGTCTCACTAAGTTGCTAAGGCTGACCTGGAGTTTGTGATTCTCCTGCCTCAGCCTCCTGAGTAGATGGGATCACAGAAAGGCACACTGAAACTATGTAGGGTAGACAACAGGATATATAAGTCTGAAGTTCAGAGATTAACACTTAGTATATAAATTCAGGAGCCATCAATAAAAATGATAATAAAAGCAATAAGACTGATTGAGATTACGTAGGAATTAAACAGAGAAAGAAAAGAAGTCTAAGAGTTGAGGTCTGGGGCTTATCAACATTTAGGTTTTTCTAATACCAAAAGCTTTCTTCCTTCTAACTATGAAGTTCTAATAGATAGCATACCTTACACTGACTTGGGGTCATATGCCATAAGACCTTATTAGGGCCATATTTTCATAGACTGTTAGACTAAGTCTGTCAGAAAAGAAAAATTTGCAACTTTGTAAATTATATTTCTGCTTATGCTTTAATTCTAAAAATGAACCTTTTTTTAGTAGAGAGGTTCTAGTTTAATTATAAGTCATTTGTTTCCTGTCCCTAATAAAATACAAGCGTGATTAGGTGTTATGATAATGCCAATATTTCACAATTCTTAGGTTTCCCACCAGAAATTCAAGGTTAATTAAGACTCATATATCAACACCGTTGACCAAAGGATAAGGCCTTACTTAGAAAAAACCAACAGGAAAAGTTAAGATAATTAATGTGCTAATTGTTTTGTCAGTTACACTTATAACTATAACGTGTAGCGAAAAAAAGACATTATTTTAACATCAGGCACCAGAATTCCTCTTACGAAGGTGACTGTCTTTGTCGAGAAACATATCTCGATAGGTTGTTTTGGTTGGAGAAGAGGCCTCTCAAGGATATCAGAAAATAGAGATATGGAACCTTCTCTGCCTAAATTAACAGAAATTAGGGCCTTGGGAAAACGCAGAAAAAGAGACCAGAGAAGACAAGGTCTGGTGCTAGTATAAAGAAAGAATGTAACATTGTAAAAGGCCATGACTAGTGACAAGGAAAGTTAACAGTAGTAAGGTAACCAAAGGCCTTTCAGGAAGAGTGATGGCTAATATTCCACTAAAAATTACTGGCAATATTTTAAATGTAAACTTTTTCTACCTCTCCAAATCTTCAGAAAGTATGCTGCCCATGCAAATGCCTAGTGCAAATGCTTCAGGGAGAGGAAAAGCAACAAAGAAAGAGGGCTAAATTCTGTTTCTAGAATAGCCTGGAGGCTGGGAATGGTGACCAACACCTATAATCTCAATAACTCAGAAGGCTGAGGCAGGAAGATCTCAAATTGGAGGCTAGCCTAGGCAACTTGGCAAGATCCTGTCTCAAAATGAAAAAATAAAATATAAAACAAAAAAAGGACTGGGGTTGTAGCTCAGTGGTAAAGTGCCCCAGAGTTCAATCCCTAGGGCCAAAAATAGTGCACATTGGTAGAATGTGTACATGAATTGAAATAAAAATATTTGATTTAGTATAGCATGGAGCCAATAAAGAACAACTCTGGGAGGTAAGATGGGGACAAATCTGGAATTAGGCTGAAGTAGAAACTTGAAAATAAAAGCCACTTGTGAGCCCTAAATAATCTCAGAAATCTTGAAAAGGCATTTTTGATTTAGGCTAAGATTAGCTTGAGTCAATCATATCCAAACCTTGAAAGTCGGTTTAATATCTGGAATATAAATATATTTTAAAAAAATTCTATAAATTGCTCATTCCTATTATTGTGAGGCTTTTATATTCATGCTATAGAAATGCTTTAAAGTATTGACTTCTAGTATTTTCAGATTTTTATTCAATTTTAAAATTTTGGAAAATTTCCCACAATCCTACTATCATGTATATACATACAACAAATTAAGTTGTTAAAAATATCCCTGTACCCTTCATTACTATCTTCTCAGGGGTCACCAGTGTTACATGTTTCAGTTTTATCATACACTTCCAGATTTTCTTCTATAATTATACAGCATACACTTAGCTTTGTTTTTTCTTTCTAGAAAAGAAGCTGTGCTAGGCATATGGTGCTGCAGCCAGTTCGTGCACTAACACATTATGGACACTTAATGTACACTCAATCTTTCCAGGCCACAACATGTCAAACTATTTTCTTAAATGGTTGCATAGCATTTAATTACATGAATTTATTACAATGTATCTAGCTCCCAACTGTCGGGCATTTATGCTTTTTCTAGGTTTTTGCTATTAAAATAACATCATAGTGAACTTATTTTTGAGTATCATTGGGAATACACATATTTCAGTAGGACAGATTCCTAGCAGTAGAGTTCTTGTGTCAAAGAACATGAGTATTTTAATTATTTATAGATAATGTAAAACTGACCTCCCTTCAAAAGGCAATAGACATTTACATTCCAGATGCAGCATATAGGGGGTTCCTTTTTCCTACACCATTTTTTGTGGGCTACTGGGTATTGAACACAAAGGCACTCTACCACTGAGCTACATCCCCAGCCCTTTTATTTTTTATTTTGATACAGGGTTTCATTAAACTGCCCAGGCTGGCCTTGAATTCTTCAATTCTTGTCTCAGCCTCCCAAAGTAGCTGGGATTACAGGTATACACCACCACACCCAGCTTCCCTATTACTTTACCAAGTACAATATTAGGAACAGATAAAGTTTTGCCAATTAAGATTGAAAAAAAAAGTAGCTGGTTTAATCTGCATTTTTTTTTTTAGTTGACAGAGGTTGAATTCTTTTTATATATTTATTAGTCATTTTTATTTCTGCTAAACTGCATACTAATATAATTTTTTTTAGTTGTAGATGGACACAATACCTTTGTTTATTTTTATGTGGTGCTAAGGACTGAACCCCGTGCCTCACACATCCCAGGCAAGTGCTCTACCACTGAGCCACAGCCCTAGCCCCTAATATAATTTTGATTTTTATTACTTTGAATTTTTCTTACTGATTTGTAAGAGGTTTGTATGTAATATTAATACATACATTTGTATGGTAATTTCCTTTAGGCCATGCTAGTCGTTTCCTAACGCTGATTCTCATTCTTTACATCATGGTGTTATTTTAGTATTGTTATTATTTTTGTGGTGCTGAAGATTGAACCCAGACCCTTGTGCATGCTAAGCAAGCACTCTACTCCTGAGCTATATCCCCAGTCCCATGGTATTCTTTTAAATAGGCAAATGGCCTCTAGCTGAAGAGTGTATTTCCAAGCTTCCCTATAGCTAGAACTTGGTATTCTGTGACTTAAAAGTTCTATGCAAAAAGATGTGAACATATGTGATGACTTAGTGCATATGAGGAAGGGATATTTATAGCAGCCTGCTATCTAACACATAGAATGGTAAGCCATCTTTAACCATGCAATACCTGAGGACTAGCAGAAAGAAGGGAAGCTGCCACTCGACAGTTTACACTGAGGTTAGACTTTATCATAAGTAAAAAACAAAGTCCTAGCTTTTTAAAGCCATTGTTGTCTCTTTATGGTGCTGGTGATTGAACCCAAGGCCTCATGCAGGCTAAGCAAATGCTCTGCCACTGAGCTTCATTTCTGGTCCCTTTTGTTTCATTTGTTGTAATTTCTACTCTAATGTATTATTTATATAACTATGATGTTCTAATTTATATCCTAATAGGCATTTTGGGATCTAGATGTGAGGTGCTGCTACAATTCAAATACGTGGCTCTGGGGACTGGGATATAGCTCAGTGGTTCAATTCCAAGTATCCAAAAAACAACAACAAAAAAAAGTGGCATGCGCTTACTAGTCAGACAGTAGGTGGTTAAGATATAGCAGGCTGGAATGTTGGTGATCACTGTTATTTGTGCTAAAACATTTGGTAAAGTCATTACCTGTGATACCCTGGAAGGCAGACCACTGAACAAGTGTGCAAACAACCATAGGGAAAAGGCTGACAAAATTCACACTGTGTTGACTATTTCTTGACACATTCAGCAAAGCCCTAAAAGAAGAGATGAGCTCAGTCTAGAGGTTCCTATGGTGCAAGCTAAGATGGAAGGGAATATATTTCTCTTCCTGTGGTTGGCTACCTATTCACTACGGCTCAATAGTTTGGGTCATGCATCTAACTGCTTCAAAAATCCAATTTGAAGAGGTAATAAGAGGTGCCTTTTAAAGGGAGTCTCAACCTTTTCTCAAGCATCTCTAAAAACTGGGTGTGGTATGCACAACGGTAACCTCAACTACTTAGAAAGCTGAGGTAGGAGGATTCCAAGCCCAAGACCAAACTGGTGAGGCCCAAACTCAAAATAAAAAATAAAAAAGGCAGAGGGTATAGCTCAGTGGTAAAGTGCTTGCTAGTATGCATGAGACGCTGGGATCAAATCCTAGTACTGCCAAAATACAAAAAGAAAGCAAAGAAAAATCTCTAGCTGGGCATGGTGACTCATGCCTATAATCCCAGTGGCTTGGAAAGCTAAGACAGGAGGATTGTGAGTTCAAAGTCAGCCACAGCAATGGCGAGGCACTAAGCAACTCAGTGAGACCCTGTGTTTAAATAAAATACAAAATAGGGCTGGGGATGTGGCTCTGTGGTTGAGTGCCCCTGAGTTCAATGCCCCCCCAAAAAGAAAAGAAAAATCTCTAACAGACAATAGGAGAGAGCTCTGTTGCAAAGATCCAACCCACTCTTTCAGATGATATTAATGTAGACAACATTAGGGTGGAAAGGAGGGAATGGACAAAGCATAGATTGAAAATCAAATATCAGACTTTTCAAGTTTAACACTACCTAAATGAAATCCCTGGCTCTCAAGTGGAATAACTCAAGGCAAACAAAGCAGTCATCTATCAACTTTTGTTTTGGTTTTTGTTTCTTGTGGTACTAAGGATTGAACTCAGGGATGCCTCTACCACTGAGCAAACATCCCCAGTCCTTTTTATTTTTTAAGACAGGATCCACTAAGTTGACCAGGCTGGCCTTGAACTTCAGCTTCTGTGTAGCTAGGATTACAGGTGTACACCACAGCACTTGGTTCCAAGTTGTTATTGCTTTTAATGAAAATGCCTGTTGTTATTGTTAATTTAAATGCCTGAGAATTAATAAATCTAGTTTGCTAAGATATGTAATTGTTCAGCTCCTAAAGTTAATCCTTAGACACTTCAGATCTATCCTAGTAGAAAATAGGTAACTGGATCAAAAACTGGATCATTCCAACAAAAAAATGCATACTCCATGAGGACCACTGCAGATGAGGCTATCTTTTAGGAAAATGAACAAATTAGAGACTCCTTGGACAGGAAAGCCAGAGGTGATAGTTTCTTGATATTAAAAAAGAAAAAAAAAGTAGAACAAACAGTGTGTGCCCCAATCACCTATTCTAGATTCTTTTTTTTTTCAATATTTTTTTTAGTTGTAGATGGACACAATATCTTTATTTTATTTATTTATTTTTATATGGTGCCTAGGATCGAACCCAGTGCCTCACACATGCGAGGCAAGCGCTCTACCACTGAGCCACAATCCCAACCCCTATTCTAGATTCTTATAAATCAAAAGAAAAACAATTCCACTGATAGTGATACTTTATAGCATTTTTATATACTCAGAATATTTTTTATGTCCATCTGGTTTTCTCCCAGCACAATTTAAGTGTGTACCCTTGTCTCCTACAGTCTTTTAATAAGTGAACAAGTACATCTATAAGTCTTTGGTGTCTGAAGACAGTTATTAAGTCATCCTTCATTTTACCTTCTTCAAGTTAACCTAATTCCTTTGATTTCTCTTAAAATATTTCATTATTTTTGAAAGCTCAAATTCTTATATATGTAATATTAGAAAAATAACTGTTACATACTTTACAGGGATAATTAAGAAAAATAGAGTTAAAATTACCGTTATGTAAAAAGAGCAGTGTGATAGGTATAATACAATTATGAATAATAAATGAAGACACAGAAAAACTGTCATTTATATATTAATTTTATACTGTGGTTCTATTTCTAGCATTTTAGAGCTATAAATTCTATAGCTTAAAATTACATAATCCTTACCAGGGGACTTTCCTTGTTGTGAGTTGCTTCTTCGCTCTCTGTATCTGGCTGGAGTGGATAAGCCTGTGTCTTTACTAGATTTGCTAGCTGGCCCCATTTCTGAAATGAGGAATCCCATCTGCTCTGAAGGCAAGATATTCTCAGGTGGACTGGTCTGGCATTTTATACTGGCATCCACCTAAAATATTAAATTCATTTATTATTCTGAGATTTCCCCAAAATATCTACTAAAAGTTAATCTATTAAAGGGTTATGTTACAGAAATATGATCCAGCCAGGCACAGTGGTGCACACCTGTAATCTCAGCTCCTTGGGAGGCTGAGGCAGGAGGATCACAAATTTAAAGCCAGCCTCAGCAACTTAGCAAGGCCCTAAGCAACTTAGCAAGACCCTGTCTCAAAATAAAAAATAAGAAGTGAGGATGTGGCTCAGTGGTTAAGCATGCCTGGGTTCAATCCCTGGTATCAAAAAATAATAATAAATAAATGCTTAAATAAATAATAAACGTAACTCGTAGTAGAGTGTTCAACCACCAGTACCCCTCCCACACAACCACAATGCAACAAACATACTTATAAAGCTTTTCATCCTTATGAATAGGACCTTTAATTAGTTTGCTAATTATTCAATTATAAGATGTTTATTTCCCCATACTCAAACCACTGAAATGTATGTGGAACTAAAACATTTACTTATTATGAACAAAGGAAGATTTGCCATAAGACCTGATGATTTTTAACTTAGAAGAGAGTAAGATATTTTATACATGACTGGCTAAGACCACCATCTTTTTCTACTCTAGCATGTTCCATCAGATTTCCCCTATTAGTTGGTGATAGTCATAAGCATAATCCTGTTGAATGCTGTCAAATGAGACTTGTATACTTTATTTTACTAATTTTGTATTCTTTGTCTTAAATAAGTTGTCAAAATTGTATAAGCTTTAGACCCTATAAAGTTTAAATCTGTCTTGTTTTGCAAATGAGTTTCTTTCTTGGGATCCTAAATCTCTGGATTGTTAAATCATTTTGTCAAGGTGACCAACTTCTAAAATACTCAATGTCTTTATCATTTATTTAAAATTAAACTATATAATGAAACAAAGTTAAAAGTTAAAAACTGCTTTAAAGAGGTGTGGTGTTCAAGTATATTAATGAAAGCAAAAGTAACTGTACGTGCAATTTTAAGATACGAAATACACTATTCTAAATGTGACTATGAAGAAAAAAAGACAAACTTTGTATTCTTTCTACAGACATATTCAAAACATAATGTTTTTTTTCTACTGAATTTATATTATTGTGACAGATCTCAATAGGCTCAAAAAGATAGAGTTGAACAGAATCTTAAGACCTCTGGATCTAAAATCAGAACTAAAAAAGGCTGCAAACAAAACAAAACACACCAGAAGTTATCTTGGGAGTGTCTAACAACAAAAAGATTTTCAATCCTATTAAAATAAATTTGCAAAAAAAATCAGCAAGCATTGGTGACATATGCCTGTAATCCCAGCTACTCAGAAGGCTCAAATTTTAGGCCAGCCTGGGCAACTTAGCAAGACCCTGCCTCAAAAAAAAAAAAGATGCTGGGGGTTTAGTAATAGGGCTTTCGCCTACCAAGTATGAAGCCCTGGTATTTCGTACTTCAATCTCCAGTAACACACACACACAAAGAAGAAAAAAGAAAAAAAATCCAAAATGAAAAACATTTATCAGGCTAAGATCCATAAAAGAACTAAAGTCAGGAAAAAAAAAAAAAAAAAAGCTAATTTAAAGGATGGTTTTAGTTTGAATGTAATTTTTAAAAAAATTTTTTTTAGTTGTAGATGGGCACGATATATTTATTTTTATATGGTGCTGAGAATTGAACCCAGTGCCTCACGCATGCAAAGCAAGCGCTCTATCACTGAGCTACAATCCCAGCCCCGTGGATGTACTTTTGATGAGTTATTTAGAATCAAAGTTTATTCATTTCCTGGTCATAAAATAGCAGTAATAAAGGAATTAACCTCCACCTTCAGAATATATCCCTCAAATAAGAGTCAGAATTCTGCTTTAGGAATGCAAGCAGTAGTAAGAAACTTGAACACAGTATACTCATTATTCAAATGCAGTGATGGTGTTAAAAAAAAAGGAAAAGGAAAAGACCTCCAACCATTTCATTACCTCCATCTACAAATAACCAGGAAAGTCCTCATATCATCTGTCAAATAAACCACTACATATTAGTCAGGCATCTCTAGTCCATCCAAATTAAAACAGAAAGCAAAACTCAAAGGATGCTTTTTTTTTTTTGGTGTTGGGGATTGAACTCAGGGGTAGTTGACCACTGAGCCACATCCCCAGTCCTATTTTTTAATTTTATTTAGAGACAGGGTCTCACTGAGTTGCTTAGCGCCTCGCCATTGCTGAGGCTGACTTTGAACTCATGATCCTACTGTCTCAGCCTCCCAAAGTGCAAAGGATGCTTTTAATATGAACACAAGTTTTAATGCCCAGTCTGCCACTTCAGACCATAACATAGTAAGATGATGTCTAAGGGTTAAGGTAACTTCTTTATAAATCTTGTGCAGAACCACAGGGACAGGATCCTTTTGGAAAGTGAAATTAATTGGTATTAAACCCAAATAAAATCTAGACAAATTCTACTAGAAGAGTCTTTAGTAAGAAGCACTGTGTACTTTGAACTTTATTAGAATTCTTGTTTGCTCTCTTACCTGGTGTGTGTTGAATGGTAGCCCTTCCTGCACAAATACTACTGAAGATGGAGATGGATTATGACTTAGCTGCTCCTTCAGTTTGACATGAGCTTGTTGGATGGCTGCAGATTCTTGAATTGTGCTATTTTCCACAGGCTGAGCTGTGTGGATGGTATAGATGTACTCAGGTGACTGTGGTAGAGAGCAGGTAATTGCTTGTTCTGTTCCAACCACAAAAGATGTAATATCTGAGCCTACAGGAGTAAGTGGCTCCAGCTGGCTAGCCTGACTTGTGGACGATGGATTGCTGTTGTTTGAATTAGCTAGGATATGTTGGCCTCTGTTAGACTGAGATGTTGGGCACTGATTCTCAACAGGCTCCACCTTTACCATCTCCAATTTAGGGGAGGAATGCAATTCGTCTACTATCTGAAAGACAGCCTCTAGGTTTACTTCCGTCTTTTTATTTTCATCAGTAGCACTGCAAGGCCAATTAGAAGGCAGAAATTCAACTGGATAGGAAGATTGCATTGGAGGATTCTGGGAAAAGAGAAAATAGGACTGTTTGGATAGAAAATCAAATATGAGTTTAAGGAGGAAAGCAACAACATTTAGGCTCACCAATGCTAAGCACCTAGAAAAGCACTAAGAAAACCTGAATGCTAATCTACTTTTCAGCAATGGCAGTTCCAAATGTATTGTTTTTGTTTTTTTTTTTTAAATATTTTTTTTAATTGTAGATGGACACAATGTCTTTATTTTATTGCCTTGTATGTGGTGCTGAGGATCGAACCCAGGGCCTCACGCATGCAAGGCAAGCGCTCCACCGCTGAGCTACAATCCCAGCCCTCAAATGTATTGTTAATATTTATTTAGTATCTACTATATGTCAGCCATTATACTAAGTTTAATACTGGAATAAGTCACTAGTTCTCAGGGTTCAAGTTCACAAAAGCAAAAAGCTGCAATATCTAAATACCCATTTGCTGATCAAATGTTTATATACCAAATTCTTCCATAAAGGCTTACAGATAAAATATTATTTTATTTATTATATAAATAGATAAATTTAAGAATACAGTAAGTAAATGGCAAACACAAGATGCTCATAAGTTCACCAATCCTTCTACAAAATCAGGGGGAGGTACTGAATTCTGCTCCAACTGATCTGGGAAAAAAATGGATGGAATATAAATGTCCTTTGGTTCCTCAGATTATTTTTAATAATGAAACAATAGACCAGAATAGCTGTGCATTTAGCTTTATATCTTTTTTTTTTTTAAGTGAAGATAATCTCAACATTTTATTATCTTCATAACAAAACAATGAAGCTAAAAATATGGAACGCTTCACGAATTTGCGTGTCATTCTTGCGCAGGGGCCATGCTAATCTTCTCTGTATCGTTCCAATTTTAGTATATGTGCTGCCGAAGCGAGCACTAGCTTTATATCTTTAAGACATTCATATACATACATATGTATCTATACATACATATCCATATAAATATATGAAGATATAAAGATCTTCATACAAATGTTTAAATTATTTATTTATATATAGCGTTTTGCACAAAGTAGGCTTTTTTTTTTTTTTTTTGGTACTGGGATTGAACTCAGGGGCACTCGACCACTGAGCCACATCCCCAGCCCTATTTTGTGTTTTATGTAGAGACAGGGTCTCACTGAGTTGCTTAGCGCCTCACCATTGCTGAGGCTGGCTTTGAACTCGTGATTCTCCTGTCTCAGCCTCCCTAAGTGCTGGGATTACAAGCGTGAGCCACCACGCCCGGCTCAAAGTAGGCTTTTAATATATGTTTGATGGTTATCTCAGGTTATAAGCATAAAATACAGAAGAGCTATGAATAAATAAAAAGATACAAAGAATTGATGTTGTCAAATAT
>PVHX01016381.1:0-14421 GCA_004024805.1 Geosciurus inauris
TCCCAACTCTAAGCGCTCTCATAGTAAACAGTCTGGGGCCCCCTCTAAGAGCAAGTTCGGGCGACTTGACCCAGGGCTGCCGGTGCATACTGTGTGTATCCGTGGGTAACCCGGGAGAAGGGGGCTGGTTTCGGGTAGGCGGGAAACTCGTGTCTGGGCATCCCGGGGTAGCTCTTCCTAAGAACAGCCACCCGGTAGGAGCAACGCTCTTCCCTCCATCGCCCCTCCCCGAGTGGGGGTGAGGGGCGCTCAGGTTACCGCGCTAACGGGCCCTCCCCACCCCAAAGCAGAAGCCGACTCTCCCCAGCGGCAACGGATGGGACAGTCCCGCGCCACCCCCCCCAAAGCCAGTTCCCAGCCCTCGGGTTAAACCCGCGACCTCAGGCCGGTGGCGCTGCGCTCGATCGCGCGACTCCCACGGCTCGCCCCCTCCCCCCCAGGAGCACGGGACCGGCGCGCGGCGGGTGAGAGGAAAGGGGCGCGCGAGGGAGGGGGGGCCACTTCCGGTCGCAAGAGCTCACCTCGTAGCGGAACATTCTTGGGGAGGGGGGGAGGGAGCGGGGAGGGGAGTGGGGGAGGGAGGGAAAAAGCGCTGACTCCCCGGGCTCCTCCGCGCGCGGGTCCTCCACCGGCTCGCGACCCCTGGCCGCCGCCGTACGCCGGAGCGTGCGTGGGAACGTGCGCAGGCGCGCCTCGGGCAGGGCGGCTGCCCCGCTCGGCGCCCGGCGGCGGCGGCTGCGCGGGGACGGCTTTGACGTCCCGCTTCCTAGTCTCAGCGGCGGGAAGGAGGTCCCGTGGTGAGAGACTGCGCACGCGCCGCCGGTCGGGGGCTTTTTAACGTGCCGGAATTGCGGCTCCGCCTCTGGTTTCTCGGCTTTCTCCTCGAAGCGGAGAAGCCAGTCACGAGTTTCCCGTCACCGACGGGGCGGAGAAAGTCCTTGTGATTGTCACAGGATGTGCTTCAGCGGAGTCCTGGCCTTAGGTCGGGTGGGAGGAGTGGAGGTTCCGGGGTTAGTTTTGCAAGGTTCAGGGCACGCTCTTCGGGGTTTCCGGGGGTCTTCACATCACTACCCTCGCCCGTGGAGGCTGAAACGGAGGGCAAGTTTGTGGTCCGCGGAAGGGAGCACGCTGGCTGCGGTCGAGGCTGTGATTTATGCGGTTCCAACTGATGACTGCGCCCGGTTTTTAAAAAGCCGAAGACACGTTCTGGGATGCTTAACTAGGGTGATATTTTTAGGCGCCTGGAACTTAAGGCACGTGGAGCGGAGAACCATTAAAAGGCAGCACAGCTGGGGGCTGCGGGGCTCACCGCCGGCAGCAAGGTCCCGGGGCCTGGGTGCGTCGCTGGGTGACATCACTTTCTCAGGATTAAGCCCAGGAAGGAGCTGGTCCAGCCGCTTCAACCTCGGCAGCCTGGTTCCAGGAATCTGGTGGTTTGTTACCTATAAGCTTTTAAAGCCCTTTCAAGCCCACTAAATTTTCTTCTATTCCTGGAAGGACCAAACTTGTACCATGAAGAATCTATTCTTGTGGGTTTCTGAACTTGTTTCTCCTGTTGTCTTAAAATGCCACCTCGCCTAAGAATGGCATACTGTGAATTCCTTACATATTAGTGTGGCGGGTTAGTCAGACTTTGAGTACTGGAAACATTGGATTTGAAAATAGCAGTTTCTGGGTGGGAATTGGCGCTCTTGTCACTGGCTATGAGACTTTGGGCAAGTTTTCTAAACATCTGTGAACCTTCGTTTCTTTATAAAAAGTATAATTATATCTGCCTCACCCACTAGTGAGTCAACATCATGCTGATGTTACTAATAATAATGATTAAAGTCTGCCTAGCGCTCTGTTGAGTGCTTTATGTGGATTATTTTGTTGAGTCATTTCTTGTGTTCACCCCATGAGGTAAGTACTATAACTTTCTCCACTTTATAATTGAGGAACCTGAGGCTTAGAGACATTAAATTATTTGCTTTCAAATTACCCAATGGCAAGTGTCAAAAGTTGATAGCTGAGATATTTCTGATTCCCCAAACCCAGTCTCTTAATCCCTGTGCCAGAATAACAAAGGCAAATGTTTACATGACTCAGGCCTGAACCCTGAAGAACTGGAGCAGGCCAGAGATAAGAAAATTGGTTTTCAAGCATGAACAGAACAAACTTCACATACTAGGTGCAATGGGTGTTAGTTACCAAAATATTGATGCTGTACAGACCCAGGGCTATCAAACTGGTTCACAGTTGAATCTGGTCAGCCACATCCCCAGCCCTATTTTGTGTTTTATGTAGAGACAGGGTCTCACTGAGTTGCTTAGCATGTCTCCGTTGCTGAGGCTGGCTTTGAACTCGTGATTCTCCTGTCCCAGCCTCCCAAAGTGCTGGGATTACAGGCATGTGCCACCCAGCCTGGCAGCCACCTGTTTTTGTAAGAAAAGTTTGAATTGGAATATAGCCATGCTCATTTATTTAAAAATTGTCTTTGGTTGCTTTGCTGCTATAAAGGCAAAGTTGGGTAGTTAACAATGGAGACCATGTGACCTGTAAATTATGAAATATTTACCATCTGGCCCATTACAGGAAGAGGTCACTGATCACTGACCATGTTTTCTCATCATTGCATTGAAATCAACAGTAAAAATAGATTAGAAAAACATTCTGTATTCCCTATTCAGAAATAATTCATTTCCATATTCAGAAATTTGAAAAATCCCTCCAATTGATGGACTAATTAAGAAAATAATGGAACATTGAATGATAAACATTTTAATGTATCAAAACTTCTAGGGTACAGCTAAAGCAATTTACATAAGAGAATAAAAAAGCCTGAATATGAATTAACTATAGAATACACCCAAAAAAAGGTACAGGGAAAGCCTGGTAGGGTGGTGGATGGCTGTAATCCCTGCAGTTTGGAAGGCTGAGACAGGAGGATCACAAGTTCAAAGCCAGCCTCAGCAGCTTGGCAAGGCCCTGGGCAATTTAGTGAGACCCTGTCTCAAAATAAAATATAAAAAGAGAAAGGGCTGGGGATGTGGCTTGGTGATTCTGTGCTCCTAGGTTCAATCCTTGGTACCAAAATAAAAAAGTAGAAGAAAAGAAGTAATGCAGGAAAGAAATTGAAGAAACAGAAAACAGGACATCACAGGATTAACAAAATTTTGTTTTCTCATACAACAGCTATCTGAAGGAGATTGAGAGTCCCTTTAAGATAATAATTTATTGTTTTAAGCTGTATAGTAGGCCCTTTGTTAAGATAGAGTACAAGTTCCTTTTGTAGGTGATTATATAGACACACAGTATGACACCTCTGGAGAGTACTACTTGAGTAGGAGGAAGAAGAGAGGACTCCTGCCTGACAAGTAGGTGAAGGTTTTTTTTTAAGCTGGGAAAGGACATCAATTTATGAAAGTTATACTAGGTTGCTTTGGTGTTATCTGTGCTTTCTTTAGGAGCTGTAAATAATTATTTGTGGTATTCAAAAACTCCACATTTTTTTAAGTTGTAAAAAATACATAACACAAAATTTACTTTTTTTTTTTCTTGCAGAACTGGGATTTGAATCCAGGGGTACTCTACCACTGAACTACATTGCCAGCCCCATTTATTTATTTTAAACAATTTTCTGGTTCCAGGGGTTGAACTCAGGGGCAGTGTTAACATTGAGCTACGCATCCAGTCCTTTTTTTGGGACAGGGTTTGGCAGAGTTGCTAAGGGCCTTGCAAAATTGCTGAGGCTGGCCTCTGATTTGTGATTTTCCTGTGAGCCTCCCAAGTGGTAGGATTTACAAGCATGCACCGCCACACCCAGCATGCCTTTTCATTTTTTTTGAGACAAGGTCTTGCTACATTGCCCTGTCTGGCCTCAAAGTTGCAATCCTTTCTCATCCTGTAGGTGTAGATCGCTATGCCTGACCAAAATTTGCTTTCTTGTGAGGCTTAGTTTCAAATGATGTTTTCATCAAGTTACATCTCTGTAAGTGATTTTCAAATTTTAGCGTATATCAAAATCACCAAGTGGGTTTTTTGAAATACATGCCCCATTCCCGGTTTCTGATTCAGTAAGTCTGAAGTTGGGCTTGAGATTTTGGATTTATAACAAGTGCCCAGATGATGCTGATGTTGCTAGTTCTGGGACTACACTTTGAGGAATCCCATTGTCCATGAGTGCTTAGGAATTATAGAGAGGGAGAAAAAAGAGTTGTGGGTTGCACATAAGATAATTTTTCATGTAGTCAAAAAAATTAAACATAGAAAGTAATGGCAACAAATTTAGGAAAAAACATTGACCCATATAATGAAAATATTTACAAGGAAATGAAAATTAAACATGGCCACAAATTCTTTGACAATTCTCATCAAGAGGTGAAATCTAATTTACCTTGTACTGAAACCTGGACTAGAATGAATACTTTGAGCAAAGGAGTATGGGAAAGGAGATGCTATGTCTCCTATGGTCTGATCTTTAAGGAGATTGAGGCCCAGCATGGTGGAGCATGCTTGTAACCTCAGCCACTCAGGAGGCCGAGACAAGAGGATCCCAAGTTCAAAGCCAACCTCAGCAACTTAGACTCTGTCTCAAAATAAAAAGGGGTTGGGATGTAGATCAGAGATAGAGTATCCTGCCCCTCCAAAAAAAGTCTTTTGGTAGTAAAATGAGAAAACTTTTTAAAGTTTTAAGTATTTTTTTATGCACTAACGATGAAAAATAGAAGCTGTCACTAGATGAACTATGAAGGAGAGCACCAGTGTGAATGAGAAGATATATAAGCCCAGCCTTTTGCCTTGGATCCACAAAAGAGGCAACTTAGGTCTTGACAGTAAGAAACAATTGTAGGGACATCTATAATTAGTATCTCTTGACTGTCATTTAGAGGTAAGGAATATGGTGTTTTGCTAGGAAAAATAATGACATTGAAAGATAAGAGCGAAAAGCCACTTGTGCATTTTTCAGTCACTCAGCTGTCAAGAAAAGGGGAGATTTTGGTGCCATTGCTTCCTTTATTTCCTGTGACTCTGGGCAGTGCATGGCAGGGATGGGGGTGTAGGAAACTAATCCCCATGTTATTTGTACAACCCTAGAAAAGCACGATGCTTCCTGCCTCCCTGGATCCTTCCCAGTGAGAATAAGTGATTAAGGGCAGAAACTATGTATTTCATATTCATCATTTTATTCTCATCACAACATCTACTTTAGCACTTGGTAGTAATTGTTCAAACATTTTTTAGTTCTTTCTGTAATGATAAGCCAATATATGGAACCGAAATGGCAAAATAAAGTAATTCTACGTACTTGTTCATAGGCAATACCATTTCATTCACTATACTTTGTTGGTTCAGGTCCTCTTCGAGTAACCTTTAGTTAATCTCCTTACTTTGATTTTGTGTGTATGTGTGTGCATTCTGTAGAATTACCAGAATGGTTGGAGTGGCAGTATCCTCTGTAAAATATATGATTATTCATTCAACCAACAGCTGGCTGCTAAGCAAATGGGGTGGAGTGGGAACTGGGAAACTAAGAGGCAGGGTAAGGGAGTCCTAAACTGCCCCTACTGCCTATTTCTGTTAGCTCCCTCAGTCTAAAGATTACTGGAATGTTGTCTATGGCATTGGCTGGACTCCTGTACTCAAGTAGGAGAGGATAGTTCAGCTTTAGTTTCTGGCCTCAGGGCTACTAGATGAAGCAAAAATTCAGACCACTTCCTGGGACTCCTGTGCAGAACCTAGGCTGTATCTTGTTTTTAGGATAACCCTTTGTGAAACTTGTCAAAATTCCTAAACACTGTTAAAAGTCCTTAGGCATTCTGTTAATAAGAGAAACCGGGTAGAAACCACAAGGATGTTTATGAATGAATTCTAGCACTGTTGTTTCTTCACCTAGTAGCTGACATTTAAAGTTTTGACTGGTGTAAGGTAAAAACAGCTCTCCCCTACCTAGTTTCGGCCCTCCCTTCTCTAAAGACTAGGGCAGTTTCCCGCCCAAGCTTCCCACCCTAGTTAAACCCTTCCTGCCCTAGTTAAACCCTAACCTTCAATTCCTAGAAGTGACCTCAGGGGTGTCACAACCAGACCACCAATCCATAATCCACAACACGTTTACCGCAGGCCCTACAAAATTCCATGCTCCGCGCCCGCTCTCCCCTTCTCTTTCTCCCTGGACGTCCCCCTGCACTGATCTTCATGAATAAAGATCTCCTGGTCACATGAGGTGTACTGTGTGTGGTCTGGCCATAACCCTTACAACTGGGAAGACATCTCTATTATGGTTTTCTTTTGTTTATTCCTGGTGATTGGACTAGCACACATATAATATAGCCCTATTTTGTATTTTTATTTAGAGATAGGGTCTCACTGAGTTGCTAAGTGCCTCGCTTTTGCTGAGGCTGACTTTGAACTCAAGGATCCTCCCAAGCTGCTGGGATTACAGGCGTCTGCCACCACGCCCAGCTAAAATCCAGAATTTGGATGTTTAAATCTGAGGGTTATCGCAGCTATCTAATGTATTTAACAAACCATCCTGGGTTTGCCGAATAAAAGCAACAGTGATGACTTACTTCACTAAAGAATCTGCAATTTAGTCTTGATACAATGTGAACAGCTCATCTCTACTGCAGGTGACATCAGCTGGTACTGCTTGGAGCCGGAGAGTTATTTAGTAGTTAGGAGCGACAATCTGAAGTTTCCTTACCTGGCAGATGGATGGTGTTAGCCATCAGCTGGGATCTAGGGGGCTGTTTAGCCACAGCACTCATGTGGACTTTTCTTATGTTTTCTTTCTTCCCAGAGTGATGGCTAGGTTCCAAGAGCAAGTGTCCCTGAAGGGCCAGTTGGAAGGTATATCTACTTTTACGACCTATCCCTGAAAGTGAAAGAATGTGTACTCTGCTCATGGTTGGGAGATTGAACAAAGCCATAGACACAACAGGGGAAGATGAAAAGATCTCCAGAACTGCCAGGTTGCCTAGAAAGTATTGTATAGGAATGTGGAGCAAACACTTAGCCTGGACAGCAAGAGAGATGTTGGCATTACCAGAGAGATTGTTGATGCATATTAGCAGGAAAACTACAAAAATAAACCTCTGGACCTCCACAATGGGAGAAAATGAAACTGGATTTGTCCAGTTTCGTTTTTATTCTCCCCATAGGAGAGGCACACTGGAGTTTTCTAGGACAAAAGAGAACAGATAATTTAGGAAAGAGTGCTATGTAGGGTGAAGTTGATGATACTGTTTTCTCACCTATGGTTTTAATAATTCTAAGATGAGTTTATTTGTGCTATGCAGAACACTCTTGCTGGTGTTTGTCCCTTCACATTTTCAAGATATTTGGCTGAAAGTAACTAGAAGGTCTATCACCAGGAAAAGGAGCCAAGTTATTTTTTCCTATGTGGCATTGTGTGTGTATGTTGCGGGGGTACTGGGGATTGAACCCAGGGATGCTTTATCACTGTGTTACATCCCTAGCCCTTTTGTTTTTTATATGGAGACTTGGTCTCCTAAGTTGCTTAGGGCCTTGGTAATTTTCTAAGACAGGCCTTGAACTTGCAATCCTCCTGTCTTGGCCTCCCAAGCCATTGGGATTTCAGGTATGGACCACTGTGCCTGGCCCTGAGTAGCATTTAAACTCAGGAATTGACTTCATTTTTGCTTTGTAAGAACCAGCTGAGCTAATAAGTCCTGAGATTCTGAACTTATAGATTGTCCAGCAATAATCTACACTGGGCTTTAAATGTTAAATCACAGTGGTCTTGCTTCCGTGACCCATAATATACATTGGGGTCATATTTCATAATGTCTCATACAAGGGTGCTGAGTTTTTTGTTTTGTTTTTCTGGAGAGGTTTCTTGTAGAGAGATAAAGAGGGCAGCTGTGCCAGTTCAGCAGTCCTAAGCATCTGAGTTTTACAGTACACTGGCTACAATATTCCCATACCTCTTATAAACTGTTATGTTTCTAACAGTCAAAAATATATAGAAATTGTATAAAAAGCAGCAGTATACACATGGCAATATCTGGATCTGAATAGTTTGTAGATATTCTCCCAATCACAATTGGAGAGTACATACATTCTTATATGTGGTAGAATATGAAGGAGAGTAGCCTGTACACCTTTCTAACACCTTTAGTTTTATGATAATTTTATTATTTATTTTTTAAAGTTTAATTTTAGATTTTCCCTATCCTAATTAGTGCATTATATTTATACATAATGGTGGGATTCGTTATTATATATTCATACATAAATGATACAATATAATGTGGCCAATATCATTCCTCAGTATTTTATACAATAGAACATCAAGTAGAGTATCCTGTACAGCTTTCTAAAACAAACCTTTAATTTTGGGGGAGGGGAGCACTAGGAGTTGAACCTCGAGGCACTTTACCACTGAACTACATCCCCAACACTTTTTGTTTTTTATTTGAGACAAGATCTCACTAAGTTACTGAGGCTGGCTTTGAACTTGTGATCCTCCGCCTCAGCCTCCCGAATTGCTTGGATTATAGGCGTGTGCCTGTGCACCTAGCTAAACTTAAATTTTACGATAATTTGTTTTACATCTTTTTTTTTTTTTTTTTTTTTGGGGGGGCACCAGGGACTGAACTCAGGGGCACTCGACCACTGAGCCACATCCCCAGCCCTATTTTGTGTTTTATGTAGAGACAGGGTCTCACTGAGTTGCTTAGTGCCTCGCCGATGCTGAGGCTGGCTTTGAACTCGCGATCCTCCTGTCTCAGCCTCCCTAAGTGCTGAGATTATAGGTGTGAGCCACCACGCCCGGCTTTGTTTTACATCTTTATTCATCATAGGTGTATAATCTTCTGCAGGATAAGATGAAGATAATTATCTTTATCTTCTGGTCTTCTAGTATGATAACAAATAAATGCTTGTGAAAAGAACAAATAAATGACCAAGTCTTTCAAAACCAGAGAAGGATTTCATTTAGGTGGAATACATGACCTGGGCATAAACCTTGGAGAGAGACCAGATGCCCAGCAGCTCAAGGACAAGTTGTTATAGGCCATTCATGCTTTTGCAATGTGCTGATGATCATTATCTCATTTGTTTCCTAAGATTTCTGCAAGTAAAAAGATAGATATGAATGTCTCCATTCATGGCCAAGGCACAGTTATTTAGAGGTGGAAGAGGCTAGCACAATTCTTGGTTTCATTTTTGAAGTAGCCATGGTCTCATCAGTGACACTCCCAGTGAACTCAGAATCAAGCAACAATTCTTTCCCCAGTTGAAACTCTCGTGTATGTGGAAGAATGACCTGAGTGAGTAGAGGACAGAGACTTCCACCAGAACTCCTAACTAATCCCCTGGGTCTACAAGGTTTCTATAGGGTTGGAGCTACTCTAAAATACTCCTGATGTAGAGATGGGGTGTGGTCAGCGGTGAAGCACTATAGTATGTGCAAGATGCTGGACTTAATCCTGAACACCACACACAACACACACAAATAATACTGAGTCAAATCCAAATTCCATTGGTTAGACTTGGCTTAATCTGTAAGCACCTCAGGTATGCTTATAATTAAAGCTGAATTTTATTTGCTGACCAGTGACAAGCTCTGGTCACTGAAAACACAGTTGCACTGATTGTCTTTGGGTTCACAAATTGATCATAATGTGTGTAGGGTTAAAAACCTGAATACTGGGGACCAACAGACCTGGGACTGGCATGTGGCTCCACTTACCAGTTGTGTGACATTGGCAAACTTAATCTCTATGAGCTCTGGTCTCCTCATCTTCATAATGCAATATTAACAACATCTTTCCTGTAAAGTTGTGCATATTAAGTGAGGTAATGACCACTAAATGATTTGAACTGTGTCTGATGTTGGTGTTTTCATTAAAGTCTAACTCTTGCTATAATTGATTTCTTTTTTTTTAAATATATTTTTAGTTGTTGATAGACCTTTATTTTATTCATTTATTTACATGCAGTGCTGAGAATTTAACCCAGGGCCTCACATATGCAAGGCAAGTGCTCTACCACTGAGCCACAACCCCAGCCCCACTATAACTGATTTCTTAAAGAACTGTACTCATGGCCTTATGTGTTCTTATTCTACTATGATTGTGTGTGATATCCCTGATGATCATTTTTTCTCTTTTCAGGTATCTTTTTACAACAATGTACTTTGATACATCTGACTATCCCCATTGGACAAAGTATCTTACATCTGTACACCAGTCTTGTGAGGTTGAAATGTTTTACACATTAGTCAGTGGAAGTCCACCCAGGCTAAGTAACGTGCTCAGCATCCACAGTAGTTCAATGCCAGCTAAAATCCATACTTTTTACTTGGAAATCTTTTTATTTTTTCATATTAAACTCCTGTTAGTTCCTGTCATTGTGGCTTGAATAATTTTACTTCTTGCTATTGGTACTGAGTTATAGAACATTTTCTACCATTGCCTTTTTCATTCCATGTATCTCCTAGAGGAGGAGCATTTCCAAGGTCCCCTGACTCATAAAGCATCTTTGAATTAGTGAAAAATGCTTCTTTGTCAAGTTAAAAGTTAAATTTAACAAATGGTTTCTCAAAAACGATTAGAGCAACCATGACTTTTTGTGTCAAATATATTGATCAAGTTTTGAAGGTAAGTAATGGAAAAATTGAATTTTCAGTCATAATATGAACTGAAAATTAATAAGAAATATAGTTTATTATAAATTATGCATCTTTTATGAAAAATAATTTTATGAGAATTTCAATGCTTACTAGTTCTCATATCTCATTTTCTATAGAAATTATCACTAGATTTCACTGTTATCTTTCTTTTTTTAAAAACAAAACTTCTTTCTTTTGTACCTGAATATTCAATTGTCCCAGGATAATTAATTGAGGAGACTTTTTGGGGGGGGTACTGGGGATTGAACTCGAGGGTACTCAACCACTGAGCCACATCCCCAGCCCTATTTTGTGTTTTATGTAGAGACACGGTCTCACTGAGTTGCTTAGCACCTCACTGTTGCTGAGACTGGCTTTGAACTTGTGATTCTCCTGTCTCAGCCTCCCAAAGTGCTGGGATTACAGCTGTGTGCCACTGTGCCTGGCTCTGATATTATTTTATTGAAGAGATTGTGCATTTCTTTGATTTGTATCTCTCTGCCTTCCTCTATCACAATAATTCTTAGATTTGGTGTTTTGATATTATCCCATAATTCTTGGATGTTTTGTTCATGGTTTCTTACCATCTTCATTGTGTGGTCAACTGTATTTTCAAGAATTTCAACTGTATTTTCAACTGTATTTTCAATTTAAAATATTATATATTTTGTCTTCATTGAGGTTCTGTCTTCCAAGTTATCTAGTTTGTTGGTGATGCTTTCTATTGAATTTTTTTATTTGGTTTATTGTTTCCTTCATTTCAAGGATTTCTGCGTGGTTCTTTTTCAAAGTCTCTATCTCTTTCTTTCTTTTCTTCTTGGTACTGGAGATTGAACTTAGGGGCACTTGACCACTGAGCCACATCCCCAGCCCTATTTTGTGTTTTATGTAGAGACAGGGTCTCACTGAGTTGCTTAGCGCCTCACCATTGCTAAGGCTGGCTTTGAACTCGTGATTCTCCTGTCTCAGCCTCCCTAAGTACTGGGATTACAGGCTTGCGCCACCGTGCCCAGCTTCTATCTCTTTCTTGATGTATCCTTTTGCTCCCTGTAGTTGCTCTCTCATCTCTTTGTTGGAGTGATCAGTGGTTGCCTATATTTGCTCTCTAATCTCTTTGTTGGATTGGTTAATTGTTGCCTATAATTCTCTCATAGTATTCTGTGTTTCACAGATCATTTTAATTATGTATGTTCTGAACTCCTTCTCTGACATTTCATCTACTGTGCTGTCAATAGATTCTATTATTGTAGCATCTTGGCTTGATTGGGGCATTTTCTTCCCTTGTTTTTTCCTATTCATGTGTCTTCTTTTCTAACAGTGCTGATCTGAGGTATGACAGCTTCTACTCTATAATCTTATAGTGTCCCTGCAAGTTACCAATACTTCACCTCTGGTGTTACTGGGCCTGTAGAGACCTCATGGATGATCTTCCTGGTCCTGGCTGTTGACTCTAGAGGGAAGTAGGCAAGGACAGCCACCGGTTGGTAGAAGGGGGCTGCAGCGCAGTGGGTCTCCTCTGTGCAGTGGGTCTCTTCCTTCATACCTGCAAGATTGGCCTCCTCCTCCGCTCCTGGGGCCGGGTTGGTCTGCTCCACCTCCTCTCTGCTTTGGGCCTGGGTAGGTCTGCTTATTTATTTATTTTTGGTATCAGAGATTGAACTCAGGTGTACTTGACCACTGAGCCACATCCCCAGCCCTATTTTGTTTTTTATGTAGACACAGGGTCTCACTGAGTTTCTTAGAGCCTCGCCATTGCTGAGGCTGGCTTTGAACTTGCAATTCTCCTGTCTCAGCCTCCTAAAGTGCTAGGATCACAGGCATGGGCCACTGTGCCCAGCTAGTTTTTATATTTCTAATGCTAGGGTTTGAACTCAGGACCTCAACACATGCTAGGGCAGTGCTCTACCACTGAGCCACATCCCCTGTCTTTTTTGATTTTTTGTCTTGGGACAGGGACTTGCCAAGTTACCCAGCCTGCCCTCAAACTTGAAATCCTCCTGCCTAAGCCTCCCAAGTCACTGGGATAACAGTCATGTGATACTATGTGTGGCATGTTTTTAATAAATATTAAATTTGAAAAGCCATATGCTGCCTCAGTGATTGATATCAGAAATGTTGAAAATGAGAACTAAAAATTCCGAGACATCAGTAGTATTTGAACGTGTGTACAATAAATTATAGCTGTAAATGTATTTCCCTTTTTCAACAGGATATTCATACTACAGTGTAGAGTACTAAGAGTATACATTCCTCATATACTGAGTTTACATCAACATCACATTTTTGAGGAAGGAGATGTACTAGGGATTGAACTCAGGGACACTCAACCACCGAGCCACATCCCCAGCCCTATTTTGTATTTTATTTAGAGACAGAGTCTCACTAAGTAGCTTAGTGCCCCACTGTTGCTAAGGCTGGCTTTGACCTTGCGATCCTCCTCCTCTAGCCTCCCTCACTGATGGGATTACAGGCATGCACCACTATCCCCAGCACATCATATTCTTTATTGTGTTATTTGCTCAATATAAAGTATATATTTTTATAATGGCTACAGTATACTTTCTTCATAATTCTGTAAATTATACCTGCCAACTAGAATGGACAATTTTCATATGTCCTATAAAAACAGCAAACTATTTAAATTTTTTGGGCTTTTTAAAAGTGACAGTTTTGTGTCTACATTCATCTGGGGTATTGTCTTGTACATTTCTTTCCTTGTCAGGTCCTTATCTAGTTTTAGCATCAGGTTAATACTGGCACATCACAAAATGTGTTGAAAAGTGTTCCCTCCTCTTCAATTTTTTTTGAAGAGTTTGAGAAGAATTGCTGTTCTCCTTTAAATGATTGATAGAATTTAGCAACGAAGCCATCTGTTCTTGGACTCTTTCTTTGTTGGGAGATTTGGTTACTGGCCCAATCTACTTACAATTATAAGCCTATTCATGTTTTCTACTTATTCACAATTCACTCTTGGTAGGTTATATGCTTCTAGGAATTGATCCATTTCTCCTAGGTTATCTAATTTGTGGAATATAACACTTCATAGTGGTCTCTTGTGATCCTTTTTATTTCTTTTTTTTTAAAATACTTTTTTGGCTGTAGATGGACACAATATCTTTATTTTATTTATTTTTATGTGGTGCTGAGGATCGAACCCAGTGCCTCACGCATGCGAGGCGAGAACTCTACCACTGAGCTACAATCTCAGCCCCATGATCCTTTTCATTTCTGTTGGCTCAGTTGTGATGTGCCCTCTTCATTTGAGGTTTTGAGTCATCTCTATTTTTCTTTGTTAATATAGGTAAAGGTCTGTCAATTGTTTTCATAACTTCAGAATACAAACTCAGTTTTGTTGAACTTTTCAATCTCTATTTCATTTATTTCTGGTCTGATCATTGTTATTTTCTTCCTCCTATCTTTGGGCTTTGTCTTAGTTTGTCCAATTCCTTGAGGTATAAACTTAAGTAATGTAAAAACTGAACTTTGAATCATAATAGGAACTTTTTGTCATGTCAGCTAACATTCCATTGCTCCGAGAGAATCCTATGAGCAAGGCCCATACCAACAAAGACAACAAACACACTCTGCACCTTCTAGGGCACTGTAGGTTTACATGGCAGAGGGAGAGAGTCAAGAATTGAGAACAATATGCTAAATCTGTGACACATTTTTACAATTAAATGATAGAATGCTTTTCTTTTTCAAAAAGCTTTTTATCCTAGATGATATGAAAATACCAAAGTAGCAAGGAAAATGAACTGCATGCACTCAGCGTTCATCTTCAACCTTTGGCAGTCGCCAACTCT